>JAUEPT010000418.1:0-22820 GCA_030435635.1 Armillaria borealis | reverse complement strand
AAAAGAGTCGTCTACGATAGCCTGAGAATGATTCCAATGAGTCAGACATAGAAAAAAATTAAGTCCGATCGTATATACGTGGTCTATATCGTCCAAGGAAATAACGGTTCAAAGTGGCAAGACGGTGCCAAAGACATGATCCCAGAACTTGCCTGCAACAGCCTGTCAGAAAGGTTGACTCCGTCAACAGAACAGAGACGTACTGGTTACACCAAAGGCAAGCTCATAGTTTTTGTAGTGATGAGCAAGGTGGTATCGTTTCTGTTCTGTCAAATATGCCGGAAGATTGGTGTGATGGAGCCTGCGGATTCAAGTCAGCGATGAACCGGGTCAAGGGGGTACCACTTACGCATAATGCATGGTGTCATAGATAACATCTACAAAGTCAATGTCAGCTATGTTTGAAGTCCGATGATAATGTAATTATACTTACAAAACGCGAATGCCCCAGCTATGATTCCATTCGCCACCGGGGTGGGGAACAGCTTGTATGCCAGCTGGGTGAAGGGGAACTGAAGCGCTGTGAACAAAATTGGCGGCATGACGAGTCTCATTCTAGATATTACACGTTAATATTGTCCACTACAAAATGACGCCTGGGCTACGCACCGGTCCATCGGAAGGTAATGGTGTACACCATGAAGGAGGAAGTGTAGAGTGAGGAATGCACCTTTATCGGGAAGATTCTCGTCGAGATGGAACAAGAACCGATGCATCCCGTACTCCAATATGGTCCAGATGATGTTTCCAATGAAGAAACAGATGGCGGATTTCGTATAGGACGCTAGAGGGACTTGGGAGAGCAGCTGTACGGGGAGTATAGGGTTCACAAAAACCGAAGGGAGCGGCATGCTGAACTGCAGGATTGAACGCAGGGCAAGGTATGTCGCAATCGGGATCCAGACAAGCGGCACCGCATACCACACGCATTTTGTGAACACCTATGAGAATGATGAGTGTCAACCAATTGAATTTTCAACGACCAATGTACCTCGAGATAGGCTGGCCCGAATAGCCGAGCCGAATACGACAGATGTCGGGGTTGATGGATTTGCTGGAGGTAAAAGTTTTTGCTGGGGGATGGTTGAGCCGAAGAAGAGAAAAGTATAACGCAGACATACCTGAAGTTGGCATACCATACCTGAGGCAGCAGAGGCTTACTCAGATCCAAGAACGCATTCTTCGCAAAATCCGCCCTGAGATCAGTGTCTTCCGGGTGGAAATCCTCGTCGACAACCCAGTCTAAATGTACAACGTTGGAAGCCATTCTACGAAACTAGTGACAGTACGCACCCTGAGAGCAAGTATTCTCCTCGTTGCCTACCCTACCAATGAGAAACTCCTCTAGCATGTCGTACGCAGCCTCTGAGTGTTGATGCCCGTTCTTGTCGCTCATGACGTCCTCAATTGGCTGGCCTGCATGGCGAAGCAGGATATCCTCGCCGCCAGGGTGGTCAGCCAAGAACCCTGTAATGTCGTACACCTTTCCTTGGTAAGAGACCCAGCAGCTGGAAGCCCCGACATGTTCTTTGAGGTCCTCCGGAGAGTAGATTCTGATCCTTTTAGACATGGTGTTGGTGAGAAACAAGACCTTTTTTAGCCGGCCCTTCCTTTTTAGAGATGCCTGCCGGCGGTAGCAGAATTCCAACTTGGCCAATCTCCACGTTCCGTTCAGGAATATTGTATGGTCGTTGCTCGTTTCATACATACGGTGCATATCGGCGTTGATTGTTTTGAAATCTGTCCAAAAATTCTGATGGACTGCCTGCCAGCTCACCTGACGAGAACCTTTGCGGCCAGAGTCTCGTGAACCCCTACCATATGCAAGCATTGGGTTCTTTCTATATAACATCGGCCGAACTATGGACGACATCACTGGACTTCATCCAGCAGACACTTACTTTCAGACTAATGCGCTCCATGAGGTTTTATTGGTCGAGTGCATTGGTAGCGACGGCGTTGCTCCAGGACGCCTTTGCGCAGTGTCCTGATTATACCACGTATGCACAGGTCAGTTAATCTTGCTGTGGAACGGTACGATCCCTAACTGGATCTCCGTCTGCAGAGCACTCAGGGAAAACCATCGGACGGTCCTTTGGCATTACCGTACATGCGCCCTGATCCAGCCTGCCGCACGTTCAACAGCACCGCTGTTGAGGTAAGTCGCGTTCTTCTGAGCTCGAGACGTAAGATGACCGCTTTTTTCTGCTAGCAAGTTGTTGTAGATATGAAATCGCGTCTGAAAGATCCTGATCTCGCGAGATTGTTCGAAAACACTTTCCCTAATACTTTAGGTCCGTCTCTATGTACCTTGTATCCCTTTCAGCAGCGCGCTTACGTTCGTAAAGACACGACGGTCAGGTATTACAATGAAGTGGGCTTACCTTCCATCTTTTCCCTCTGTGTCCGAATGATCTCCCTCGAAGACAGAGAATTTGGCCTTCATCATTACTGGGGTTCGAGTTTCTGACATCAGGCATATCGTTTGGCTCTCATACTCACATTTTTTAGGATATAACGTTTGTGCATGCTTCTCATAAAGCACATGCCTATGAAATTCAGTCTATCTATCAGAGCTCAGTGGCTGCGTGATACCGCCAACCAGGTAGTATCTGCAACTTCCATATCAAAGCACCATCCACTCAATTTCCTGGGGCAGTTTGCTCATTATGGATCCCTTCTCTCTATCGACCCGCATCTGGCTACTCTCGTTAAGGCTGTCATCAACAATGAGGCACGTTACGTTGCGGAATATCTGTATTGTGAGTCCTGTAAAGGTCTGTCTGTATTCTGTATAATATTATACTTGTAGGTGGTGCATTTCAGCCACCCCCAGAAAGTGGACTTGCTCCCTCTCATAACGATTGGGCGGATGGCGTTATCGTAAATCCGTGAGTGTCGCTCTGATATCTCAGCTGTCTCTGAGGCAGAAATGAAGACCTGTGAACAATCAAACGGTCTTCGAGTGCAAGGTTAGCATGACTCGCTCGTTTGTCTAAAGGCCCGGTCCTTTTCTGATAGAAACTTTATAGTATGAGATCGATTCGTTATGCGGGTTCTTGAAGCTTTCTAGGATCTTTTATAACGCTACCAAGGACGAATCGTTTATGAATGACAACTGTCGGTTTTCTGATGTGCTTCTTAGATGTAAAGTTGATGATGGTCTTTCAAAGGGTTTTCTGCTATCAACCAGATTTTTCGGGTCATTGACGAGCAGTCCCAGCCGACGTTCGATAAGGACTTCAACTTCATCTCATACTACAACTGGACCGGTGGAAATGGGGCGCTATCTCCTAGCGTTCCCAACGACGGAAATGGGGAGCCAAAGGCATATACGGGCATGGTGAGTCTATGACCATTATTTTTCTTCCCTTTGCCTGTTTAGTAGCACTATGTAGGTTGGCACGCATCATCGTCCTTCAGATGATCTCAGCGTGTTTGGTGAGTTCGCCAGCAATTTCCGAGAAAACTACCTGATTCTCTCCTGGAGCATTCCTTACGCCAGCGAACGCTATGCTCAGTGTGGAATTGGCTCACCTCGCCACAATACTGGATTACACAGGCAAAGGACGGAACATAAGCGCCCTGGCTAAACAATGGAGCTCCCGTATCCACGATTCAGTCTGGGAAAATACTATTGTTGACAACATTTTTGCGTACGAAACGAATGGTAGGTGGGTTGTCGATGACTCTGGCTATTAGTTGACCATCTCTTGTAAAGGTTATGGTGCCCGGTACATCATGGATGACGCGAATGTACCTGTAAGTCAGTTCCGTATCCTCAATTTTTCATCCAGATTACGACCTGTCTTGTACTGCAGTCCCTGTTATCCCTTCCGTATCTTGGATTCTTGCGTAAAGACGATCCAGCCTACGTAGCCACTCGTCAGCTTCTACTTTCATCTAAGAATCCGTACTTCGCTGCAGGGAAGAGATTCAATGGCATTGGGTAGGCACTCCCACGTTCGTCCTTTTTGTCCTTTGATTGACGATTGGATGCTGTGCCTTAGCGGACCCCATGTCGATCCGTGGCACCCATGGTGCGTAGTTCTTGTTGTCAAAATGATGATCATTCAACGGGTTCTATTAGGCCAATGTCCCAGATATCTGCGATATTTGGCACGAATGATGATGATGAAATACTTGAATCATTATATATAATCGCTAATGTGAGTACTTGCGCGCATTGTTGAGTCTTTGTTCTCACTGTCAATCAGAATACGAATGGGCTCGGTTTGATCCATGAATCCCAGTCAATATACAACTCTTCGGACTACACGCGACCTTGGTTTGCGTGGGCAAACAGCTACTTCGCAGAGTGAGTAGATAATTGATTTTCCTGTTTCTTTATTAGCTAAACGTAGGAAATGTGGCGCAGAATGCTCTTGGATTTGGCGGATCGAAAGCCTGGCCTGATTTTCGCCCATGATGTGAGCTACAGGCCAGGCCAATGAGTGCCACTACTTTGCAGTACATCATACATGTATCTGAAACTTGAATTTTTATGTAGCTATTGAGCGTGCACGTAAACATCTTGCCTTTGTGCTGGCTGTGTGTCATAAATGTAAATCAAACCACAAAATGCCGTGACGTGACGTTACCCCCAACTAAGTCGGACTCGGATTCAATCCTTTATATACTCATGCCTGTGTTCCCAGCATAGACCAAAATTCCTTTCTTTCTTTGGTGGCCTTTTTCTTCTCCACCGTCATGTCTTTCACTCCACGCGAAATCGGTACGCTCATTGTCGTTATTGTCAAAGCCGTACGGTTCTCTACTCCTGTATCACCACCTGGCTAACACCACGCTTCCAGAATCATCTCACCAACAAGAGGCACATTGGGAAGCAAGATCCTTACTGCTCTGTCGAGTTTGAAGGAAGAAAAGGACGCACAAAGACCATTAAACGCGGTGGCCAGCACCCAGAGTGGGACGAAGAGCTTCGGTTTGCCGTGTTTGAGGATGTTGAAGACGAATTGGCTCGCACCGCAGACCGGACCCCTTCGCCACCCGCCAAGAATGGATCTTCTCCACTAAGGAAGTCGACAACGAAGTTCAAGGCAAAAAAAGTGATCAAGCTCGCGGTGTATGCTGATGATGCTAGAGAGCCTGAGCTCGTTGGAGAGGCATTGGTGGACCTGACGACGGTACTGACCAAGGGTGAACAGGATGGTGAGTAAACCTCATGTTCTTCCTTTGACTTACCGTTATTAATGAGTGCATAGAATGTTACACCTTGATGTACAAGGAACGATTTGCAGGTCAAGTCTACTTGGAGCTGACATTTTACTCCAATGTATGTCTCTTTTATTAATATATGTCGCGTCGCATCTCGCCTAACTGTTTACATAGGAAGCTCCTCCTGCGAAGAAGACGAAACCCAAGCCAAAGGACAAAAATTACGCCGGCCCAGGGGAGTTTGTAGGCGAATCGTCGGCACCTAATAGTCAAGGCGCGCCTCCTGGCAGGATTGTATCTATGAGCGTATTGCCCAATCATCATCGGCGACAGTCAGACTCGATATCTTCGGTATCTTCCATGAGACCGTCGAGTTCATTGGCGCAGCTTGATCTCTATAACCCTCCTTACGAAAGGCAGCGAAGGTTGACATCCACGAGCAGTGTAGTGAATGATTTTGGCAATCTCGCCCTATCCGATTCCAAGAGACGCGAGAGTTTTCCAGTGAGTCATCTGGTTGATATTCTGATTCAGCGCATCTAAATGGCCTTTCAGCCTGTAGCTTCTGTGTCTGGTCCTGGTATATATGGCCCAAGGGGACCTTTTCCCCAACATTCCTCATCTCTTCCGCCCGAACCAGCATATGGATATGAACCAAGCATATCAGATTTTGTGTCAACTTACAGTTCAATACCTCCTAATACTCTTCCACCGCAGCCTGGTTTGCCGTACCCTGCGCATGCACCATATCAACAACCTTATGAAGTGACCCCAACGCCAAGCTTTTCCAAACCCACGATGCGACCGCGTTATAGTGTTCCTACTTCGTCTTCAGGGTTCATGCCATTGTCATCTCATTCTCGTGTTCTTCCATCTCATCCCTCCGAGCCTTCAGGTTTCGCCCCTCCTTTGGCTCATACGCCTGTCTCGACTCTTTATACCGGAAACCACTTTCCCCCTTCGCAAAGTTATACGCCCATGCCACCTCAGACTCCCGCTTTGATGCCATTGCCTACTTCTTCGTCTTCGTCCAGCATCTTAGATGGCCCGTTGCCATATCCAGGCACAACGCAGTACTCATATCCATATGCACCGGCACCGCCTGCACCCCTTGCGCAGCCGTATATGCCTCATCTGCTGCCCCAGACACCGCATCCTCCTTTACAACAGTCATATACCGGCTATCCAATGACACCAGCTCCGTCCCAGGAACCGATTCCTGCGAGTTCTTCGCTATCTACAAGCCAGGGCCCAGGATCAAGGCCCCTGCCACAGCCGCAACAGCCTCCGCAAGTACTTCCGCCGCCACCTCCGGTGAATCAGCCCCAGTATAGCGCTTATAGTCCGTCACAAGCAAGTAGCGTGATGTTCCCGCCTACCAACGGTTATCAACCGGTGCCTCCTCCGCCTCCTCCGCCTCTCCAAAACAATTCACCTCCTCGTTCTCCCCGTTCTTACATGGAAGCACCTCAGCCTGTTGGACCGCCGCCGCCGCTCCCTCCACCTGTATCTCAATATGAGCCTCACGCTCCTCGACGTCGCGCTAGCTTGCCGACGCCACCTGGCCAGGGCCAGCAGCAGCAGCAACCACAGCGTGGAGCTCTCCCCATTCCTCCCCCTCCCCCTCCACCCGGAGATTACCACCAGAATTCTCATCCGCTGCCCATTCCCCCACCACCGCCATCAAATTTTGGACCTCCGGCTCAACCATACGTACCGGGACCTCCTCCTAGACCCCCTCAGCTCGATGCCGAGGGCCATTGGGTGCCTCCGAGTATGCCTGTTCAACAGTCATACCCACCACAAGGATGGGCGTGATAAGGCGCTGTCCATCATAGCTTTTGTGTTTCTGCTGATTATAATTGTTTTTCCATCATCTTTTATTGGGACATAGCTCTGCACGCATCAATCATCAACTAATAAACATATTTAGGACATTGATAGATATCCCAGTGTTCTGTTGTCGTCGAAAATTAATAGGAACATACTGACTATGAGTATTCAATTGCACTTGCTGTCGATGTTATGAACTACTCTCCTGACTCCTTTGCTAACCTCCACTTGTTGATTTCTGTTTCTGTTGGGACGATTCCGCGTCTGGTAAGTTCTAAGCGGGCTTGTCTGCGAACGGCGTTTTCCTGGACACGACGTTCTGCCTCGTATTCAAGGAGTGCGTGTTCAGCCCCGAATACCAAGCCAAAGACACCAGAGGTTACGACCAAGAAACCTTTGAAGGACATTGGTTGTCGTCTTCTGATGGTTAGTTGGACGACCTAGACAGCACAGAAAAGACAGGTACCTATACCAAGGCCACGCATAATGTGCAATGATAGAAAGTCCGAAACCAATGGCAGTCGTTCGGGCAGCTACCTGAAGATACACTGAACTTGTGCAGACGATGCTCAGCAGAAATGAAACAGACTCGTATCCCGGCCTCTGTCTGGAGATCCTCAGCATGCCGTACGTCCTCTTCACGGCGAACACGAGCGGTGGACATAGAGGAGAGGCCAACCAAGAGATGGTGGCAGTTCGTTTCGTTGTCATTTATTTGAAGCCGACGATTTTGTCAAATGTTGCCTGCCGGTCGTGACGCGCTCGAGATATTTCTTCCGTTCCACCACGACGATGCAGCGAATACTGGGCACCACCATTCGTATTGCACGGCCTTTCCACCATCATGCTCTCTACATTCCTCGTCCCTTCTCGACGAGCACTCGACGTCTCGCCACACCCTCACCCGAGTCACCGGAGGATCTCTTAAAATTTGAAAAGTTCCAGAACACGACGGTATTCAAGGCCTTGCGGGATAATCCGGATGCGTCGCGCGCTTTGAGTGATTTCATTGCCTTTATTAAAAAGCAGGGTGTGTGCTCTGCTCTGCTGGGTAACATTGGCTTACAGATACCAGGGCTCGATTACAGAACACCGCCGTCCAAGATAGCCATGATCAAGCTTGCCATGAATCCAGAATTTAGGGTTGCCTTTCAGAAGGTCAATGAGGAGTGTATGAAGGTTGGCGTCGACTTTTCTTCCAAGGTATGTAGCGATATTATTGTCAAAAGTTGACCATTTAAAATCCTTTTGTTTAGGAAGTTCAACAGGAGATCATGGACGTGTTCGGCAAACCGCCCACAAGCGACGATTGAAGGTTACGGCCTGCATTGCATCGTTCGCCTACGTTGGCTGCGCCGAGCTTCGTGAAGAGAATTCGAGTACTTCTACGTGATGTATACGACTGCAATTCTCTTCCGCGCTCTGCATTTCTATGCGCGCCCTCTCCTCATAAAAACAGAGGTGCTCACAAATATCTGAGGCCTTGATTCCAGTGCAAGAACTTTGAGATAAATCGAATGCTAGGACTGCTTGCCCGGGAAAAGGACGCTACTACTACAAATGCGCCCTTCAAATTTGACAATACGCAACACTCCGACCCTCCCATAAGTACGGGTGTTTAACGAAAAGCAGCAATCTTCCATCCACCGCCAAAAAGATCGGTCATCAATAATCCAGCACAAAGAGTTGGCCAATTTCAGAACAGACCAACAGCTTCGTGTCCGCGCACGGAACCACATGGACGATTTTTTGGCCGCGGGAACACGATATCTAGAAGAAGATATAAGAGCATGTGCGAGAAAAATGCAGGCTTTACGTGCCTCTTTTATCACTTTGTTCGAGCGTCTAAGGTCCCACAATCGAACAGTTCCGTCCCTGTCTCCACAGGCAAATAGTCCTCCAGACGGCAAAGAAGCACCTATACAAATATTAGCATTAGAGCGCATGCATCGTACGTAGAAGCAAACCTCTTATATATCGTCCATTCACTTGTGCGCTAGCGTGACCAAATCGTTGAACAGGGATCTCTGGTGCCAGCCGATGGTCTCGTAATTCAAACTGGAGATCTCGATGTGCCACCTTGAGTAGAGGGTCAGTTCGCCGCCTTTCAATGATAGAAGAGCACCAATCTCGCACCTCTGTTAAAGTACAAAAGGGCGAAGAGGTCGTATGAGAGTTGTATATTATATTCGAGGTCTTTAACGTGTTCACTACACGCTCAGAAGCCAGGTCATAAAGGTTGATAGTGCAATCCGCTCCTCCTGACATGAGTTTATGACTGGTGTCTCGAAATGAAAGCAGCGATTGCACAACAGAATTGTGCTTCATCGCCAATACCTTTGGAGATGCTGCAGAAAAATCGGGTTTGACCTCCCAGAGGTGAACGACGTGATCATATCCACCAGTCGCGAACATGAGGGGTTGCATCATAGCAGTCACGGAGCTAACACCACCTCGTTTAGCCTTGTTCCAGGGCCTAGTAAAGGTCAAAGGAGGCTAGGGATTTTAAGTTTGAGGCAGGTAGGTATACATTGAGTACTCACAGCTGGGAGGCCGATATGGACTGCAGATAATTGGTGACTTTCCTGTAATCTGCTGACAATAACCACACTACGTGCGCCGTTGGATAGAACACAGGCATCATCAACAGGTTCTCGGAGGACGGTAGGTATATATCCTGAAGGTCGATGTCTACGATACTAGTAAGTACAAAGATTCTGCAGCGTGGAAAGAATCACCATACTTCAAGCTAGGCGTTATCTCGAATTCTTCTAAACTGCCGTACATCGAGACTGCAAGATATGTCGGAAATTGAGGATGCCGCAGAAGACGTCGCGCTTTGTCGTACTGTTCGCGGACTGGAAGCCTCAACGTTTCGTGAACGAGTTGATTCGGTGCTGAGTGCGGCTCGACAGGTATGGAGAAGGTAGCTGTGTCCTTAGTGACTTCCACGTTTTCTTTAACTGGTGGGAGGAGCGACTCCGATACAATGACGACATCGTCGTCGTCCGGCTCAATGTCGTTTCCTCCGGACTCTGGTGGAGAAACTGGTTGGCAGTCAGGTTCTTGCAAAGGTTCTTGCAAAGGTTTAGGCTCTGGGACAGGCGACATCTGGCCTGCGGATGGATGCTGAAACGAGAGGGTACCCGACACGAATCCTCGGGAAGGAGGCTTCGATGCGGCATGGTTCATACGTGGGTGGAGAATCAGCAAATTCTCGCGAGGCAGAATTGAGAGAGACCCGGATGAGAACGAGTAGACGGTTTGATGTATACCGGACGAGATTTTAGGCCTTTCCAAGCTTGGGGTACTTGAAAGCCCACGGTGATAACTATTGAGGTCAGCCATCAAGGTTGATTAACAAGAATCGACTAAAAGTGCGGTTAATAAACAGTTGTTGTTATAAGAGTCTTTACAGGAATACTATACCATGAAGGTGGTGCTCATCTCCATTCACATCTGGCGAGAGATCACAGAAGGTCAATGTGATATAGACCTTTTTTGCGCCAGTGATGGTGGTAAAAAGTAAATTTACAGTCGGTCCGAGAGAACCGAACTTGACCAACTTCTTGCCATTACGTCAGCAGCCTCTTCACCTTCACTCATCCATCCAATAATGGCTTCCACGACGCGACCTGTTGTTTTCATGGATATCAACATTGGCGAGACACCTGCAGGGAGACTCAAGATGGAGCTGTTTAGCGACATTGTACCAAAGTGCGCATATCCTGTTACTACGTCTTCCAGTTTTACTCAGATTTACGTTGCGAAGGACGGCCGAGAATTTTAGGCAACTCTGCACCGGTGAATACAGGTGCGTGCACTGCGCTCTTTCTAGTTTATCGTCACTTACCTGTAGGCCAGGGTCAACTCGCGACCTCAAGGATACAAGAACGCGACATTTCACAGGCAAGCAAAGTTTCTACCGCGATTAGTCTTTGCCGTTTGTTCATTTAATATCTAGAGTGTAGGGCTCCCCATCCGCTCTTCAGAGGGTAGATCTAATGTTGCATACAGAGTACCGAACTTCATGTGTCAAGGTAGCTATATGATCGACGCCCGAAGGCTGAAATATTGATGACCCAACGATATCAGGAGGCGATTTTTTGAAGGGTGACGGTACTGGATCATTCTCGATTTATGGAGACAAGTTCCCAGTGAGTGTTTTGGGAGGACTTTCGAGGCGTGGTTCAATCAAATTCTCACTAGGATGAGAACTTCCAAGAGAAGCATACAGTACCCGGTCTCCTCTCGATGGTGCGCATTGATACATCACTCTCAAAGTCGAAACACTGACAATATCTGACAGGCGAACTCTGGTCCTAATACTAATGGATGTCAGGTGAGCAAGCATGCTGTATTACAATGCTGGCTAATCCAGGCGTCTGTAGTTTTTCATCACTACGGCAAAATGCGACTTTCTGGATGGAAAGCACGTTGTCTTTGGAAGAGTTATAGACGGTATGTTAACATTGAGAAAGATCGAGAATGTGGCCACAGGTCCCAATAATAGGCCTAAGCTCCTCGTAAAGATCACAGGTGAGGATTATTATTATTCACAAGTACCTTACGTGTTTGTGCTGAAAATCATGTAGAATGCGGAGAGATGTAGTCGCCACTTGTACTTTACTAGAACCTTTACAAACCCAAGAGCAATGCAAACCCATGTCTTTTAGTGTAGCATGATGAAATATGCAGAGCTGCCCTAAATCAGTTGCTAATGTGAATTCTACTGAGCCGAACGATCCAAAAGAGAATTTGAATATGGACTTGAACAAATCGTGTACTTTCATTCTTACTGTTACAAACACGAACTACGTAATCTTACAGGCGTATAAATGAAGAGAGGGAAGTTGTCTAAGTCAAACCTTCAATCGAGCTAGCTGGGTCGTAGGCACACCTGTCGGGACTGGCGCGTGTGGTACAGACGCATGTGGCGTCTTGATCTTGAGGCCTATGAAAAGTTAAACGCTAGTGAGAAAAGTATACTTTCGCCGATGAGTGATTCGTACCCAAGTCTGCCGTCAAGAGATCAGCACCCTTCTCTCCAACCAACAGAGCCGAGGAATAGGTGTTCGTGCCCAAGTTGTCAGGACAGATACTCAAATCCACACATTTCAGGTTTTGAGTTCCTGGCACAAGAGAATCAGGACACCATCGCAGTTGTCAGACGATACACATACCGTAGACGTTAAGACGACTATCGACGACTCCGCCCTGTTCCCTGGGTTTCATGGCTGATATCGAAGATTAGAGTAAGTTGAAATGAATGACGTTGAGGTTTACCGCATGTCCCCAGACTGTGCCAGGTCGTCTCGACATGGTCAGCGACCCAGTCGTCGATTGCCTTGTCGTCTTCCTCGCTGTACTGGATGTCCTCGTGAACCTTGTTCGCATCGTATGTCTCGCCAGGTCTACATACCGATACGGTCAATACTTTGAATCGAACCAGCCACCACCGCGCTTACTTGTGCCAAGTGCCCATGTGAATTCCAACGGTAAACCCGTTCGGGAGCAGCTCCTTCGCCGTCCTGATGTCAATGTCCTTGGCAGCAGCAGGCGACGCAGGATGGAAATGAGGATGGTGGGAAGTAAGTTCCCCTCGGAAGGCTATTCGCGCTCATGAGGCACTGGGAAATGATGATATGTAGTCAATCCACCCACCATCCATCCTACGAGCGATCTCACGAGTCTTCTTGTAGCTCCAACGGATCGGGGCGAAGTCGGCTTTGTTGTTCAGGAAGCCGCTGTCGAAGAAAGGTTCTTGATACGGGTTCTGCGACTTGATGTGGATCTATTTGGAGCGTGTCAGTCATTATAAGCTACTGTCAGAACCTTCAGACCTTTCCACGACTAGCGGGGTATTCCTGAGAGATAAAAATATCAGTAACGCGAAAGACTGAGACCGAATTGATACAGACAAGATATTGGAACCTGTTTAAAAGTATCAGCAAGACACGCAAGACTTGAAAAATGGTGATACTTGCATAGTAATATACTTCCCCGGAGGGAGAAGACTGTGATCAGCGTAAGCTTCAAGAAACCATTAGCTTCAAGGGCATCGACAACGTTGGAATTCCTTTACCTCCTGACACAATTGAGCCGAACCTGAAGGAGTGGTCAGAGGATTAAAACAGTACACCAGATCACATACATCACTGGTTTGTCGGGCTTGTCCTTGAAATACTTATTCCACAACTCATTAAACTCCGGACCCATTTCCTTCAGCTCTTCCTCAGTCGGGCGAATCTAACGCAATATACGTCTCGAAAGAGTAGAAAGGTAGCAACAAGAAACGCATTACCTTGAAACCTGCATCTATAGCATTCGATGACAATCTAGCCTTCTCGGGACTCGTCTCCCATTCTGCAAAAAGCTCCTTCTGGACTTCCTTGTCTCCTCTCAGGAAATCGTCCAGGGTGAAGCTCTCATTCGAGACGCGGTACACTACAATCATGTAAGAATCAGGCGAGTAACGATCTTCCGAAAACTTACATGTAAGAGTGGTATAATGATCCTGATACTGGTCTCTGTAATTCACAAGACGTCGGCGACACATGAACAAAGCAAAAGCAAAGACACGTACCCAACACCAGGAAGATCACTGACCACCTTCAAGTCCAACTTCTTCAGCAATTTCGCATCACCGACACCAGAGCGTTCCAATATCTGGGGCGTCCCGAGAGTCCCACTGCTCAAGACGACATACTTGCGTGCCTTCACGATGGTCTCGCGAAGCTTGCCCCCGTCTGCCCTGTTGCGAGCAGGCACGTACGCCACTCCAACGGCTTTGTTGCCCTCGAATATGACGCGGGAAACGCGGGAGTTGGTGCGCAAGTACAAGTTGTTCTGGATGTCCATGACGCTGTGAACATAAGCTACACATCGATCGCCATCAGTCTGCTAATCGTAAAGATGGAGTAGGCTGTCGACTTACCGGTGGCTGCGTCGCTACGTCGGCCAGTATGTCTGTTAATGTACTTTGCCCAGATCTCCGAGGCATGGGACGTATCGAGGTCTACGGCAGCGCATTAGTGGCGATCAGAGAGCTAGGTCTAACGTGTTGTACCTTGGATATCGTCTATTAAAGCAGTCAGTTTCAGAACTCTGCAACAAAGAACTTCACATACCGCTGAATGGGATGCCCACACCATCTGCCGCTCTCAAAAAGTCCTGCGCCAATGGAGAGATAGATCCTCCATTGCTAATAGCGATGGGTCCGTCATATCCGTGCGTGTCGTTGTTGACAGGTTTTTGGTAGTTCTCCAGCTATGAGGATGTGAGTCGGGGCTTCCGAAGTTGGAAGGGACAACTGACTCGCTTCATCAAAGGCAGGAGATCTGTATTGACCCTCGTTAATATAGTGCAGAATATAGAAATCGTTCTACCTGCCTTTGGCTTCCCAACCCTCAGTCTTGAAGTCATCTGTCAAACGAATGTAAATCAATCTCTATGGATCGTCCAAAAGACATAAACCGACCCCAGTCAGATGCGGACGCCTTGTAGACGTGTGTATAATTAGTCGACTGGGCTAGCATAAAAATAGGAAGTAGCCTACCCTGGTGTACATCTGGAAATTGATGCTGTGGTATTCTTAGCGATTTGACTAAGCATACAAACCATCGACGTACCTGCTTCCACCGCCTGCGACAAGTTATCAAATTGAGTGGCTGATAGGACTAGAGTACACTGCGTACCGAGGATATTGGCGCATCTAAGGCAGAGACGATTAGGGACCTCTCAGGTGATAGGGTAGAACACTCACGGAACGATGCTTTGTCGGCCTCGTAAGTGGGGAGACTCTTGAGTGTCTGTGTAAAAGGTTGCCTTGTCGTTACTACAAGATGGCTTCAGTGGTGTTCAAATCTTCGACGGCGGTTGTAACCTACATCCCATCGCGCTGCATATTCTTGACGTAGATTCCGGGTCTGGTGAACCGCAGCTTAGTCTACGATAGAAGTAAGTAGCCACTAGGCTTACCTGTATACCCAAGGATCATCACGGTTGTTGGCTCCTCCTGGAGGGGCAGCAAAATGTTATAATATGCACACATCGAGAGAGTATACACATACCTTCAATGAGCATGACTTTCAAGGTGGGGTCGGCATAGGCCAACCTGCCAGCGACGACACATCCTGTTGACAAAGGCGTCACCCATCTGACGAAGAGGGAGAGTCAGAAGACAGACCTGCTGGACCGCCTCCTGCTACAATAACGTCGACTTCTTCAGGATGACCCATAGAGACTCAGAGAGAGGAGAACGAGTGTTGGGATGTGAGATAACTAAGCCCTCTCAATATTTATACGTCTTGTATCCAAGCTCCGCGGAGGCGACAGGTATGATTGGTGAGCTGAGATTTGATTCTAGCCATGCGGGTTGTACGTATCAGTATTACCACTCAAAGTAAGAGTGGAACGGAGATCGGGCAACTTTGTGTCGTCAGATGATGGTCTATGAAAAGATAACCACGAAACAAAGGTCGTCATGGGTAAAACGCAGGTGTTACAGTTCAGGGCATCTCTAGCATCGTGACTTGGTATCTCTGCGACGAGTATGCACCCATCGTCAACTGACTTGTGGCAAAATTGGCTTAGGAGGGATGACGTGTGAAAGGGATCCGATGCGAGATCATGAGAAGACGGCTCGAGGGCGACAATATGATGCCCCGGGCTTCGAAAGTGGGGAATTGTGGGGAATGTATTTGATTACCCCAAAGTAAGTGAGACTGGCATGGTTAGCACATGTGCAAAAAGGTAGGATAAAGATAACATTTAACATACCCATGACTCTTCGACCCTCTCTCCACATACAAAGGGGCGCATATTGGTATCACCCCATGTCTCTGAGAAAGTAGGCAGCTTCATCAGCTGATTATTGATGGCAGAAAGTTCATCCTGGCCGACGGTAAAAATGAGTCTGCAATTGAATGTGCTAGTCTCATGGGCGCGAAGGTGGAGATACCGGATTGCATACGAAGGAAGCATCTCCTAACCCGATTACCTAGCGCGATGCTATGCGATACCGGTCAGATGATAGGCGCTCTCTCCGATTGTACATTTTGTACCAGGATGATCATCCCGTGGTACAGACATCTTTCCTTGGAGCATCAAATTGCGCGTTCTGAGGCGTATCAGTTGGGTAAGGAAAAGGTCTAGAGAAGCCGGCAACGATAAGCAGTAAATGGGAACGAGTGTATTGGTACGCGAATAGTCTAACGCTGGGTATGTAACCGCACTAAGTCGCCGCTTTAGCTTTGTATTCAATTGCACGACACTCACCTACAGAGTGTAATCTAATGCTATTCCAGAACGCCTATTGGGTCCATGTACGGCGAGCGACGCGGCGAGATGGTGGCGGGCGCGAAGAAAGGTCGTCGACGTCACGTGTCCGATTCTTCTTTGCAGCCGACAGCCACGATGGAAGCTGAACAGAACGACAAGGTGGACATTTCGGAGAGCTTTGTATCGCAGATTCTCACGCCGGGCTCGTCGTTGCACCCGACATTCCTTCTTATCCTCGACCTCTCATTTGCTGCCCTCCTCGTGGTGCTCGTGCTCCTTTTGTTCCTCACATCGGGCAACGTGCATTTCATTGGATTGATTGGGATTGAGCTGGCGCTCTGGGCGAGTGTGAAATGGTGCGTAACCGTAAACAGAATATATGCATACAATTGCTCAACATACAACAGGTTCGTCAATGAACTACAAAATGCGTCGCCAACAGGAGGGGAAGAAACCAAGAAAAACATATAACATTTATCACCGGCGGCCCTTGTCGTTATCTTCATACCACTTCTTTGTTCTCTTGGCACTTTCCTGGGCCAGTACAAATACTGCGCCACCAGTCAGCAGGCGAATAGCCGAGAAAGAAGACACCCACGTTCGCGTTCTGTTCCGTCCAGCCCTTCGCGAAATGCTTGCGCAGTATCTCCCGTTGAGCCTCCACCTCCACCAGCAGGGCCCAGCGCTGCGAAATGCTGTGCTTGGTCTATCACCTCCACAAGCCGCTCACGGAACGTCTATCGTAGCAATAGCAGTCAGTTCGTCACGGTATCTAACAGTATATACCTTTGTTAACATCTGGGACATTTCATTGGCCTGTTCGTCACTGAGCCTGGAAGCAAATGGATGAGAACAGAGACAGGCGACATAAATAGGGATGTACATGTCCATTATCGTCTTTCCAAAGCCATACCACAGCCCCCCAGCGCCTACCAGACTAGACAGGCGTACGCTGCGGGGTTCGGCATTGAGCGCATTGCGAACGCGATTCCCAAAGGGCGTCGGTATATTGAAATCAGCCCAGTCGCTGTCGAGGCCATCAGCGCCGTCGAGGGTATAGAAAGGCCCAACGACACCAACGAGTATACCACGATATACGCCATCCATATCGGTATCTGGTACTTGCCCTGCGCTGCAATCTGCACCCAGGACGCGTCAGAACGCGCGCCACAAGCTCCACAAGACTCACGTCGCGCTCGGACCCTCCCCACAGGTGGCCCAGGTCCGGTATCTTCTTGCTAAAGATGCATTGTATTTTCTGTCACAAACAAAGTAAAGAACAATAAGAAAAAAACTACACAAAGAACAGAAAACGGACCTGGTTGTCGGCCAGTATCGAGTCAATAGAAAAGTAATCGTCCTCCATGGTGCACAAAGGAACCCGTCTGTCACTCGTCACACTGGGACCATCCCCCTTCCTTGTTTTCCTTCCACTATAAAGCCCACGAAGATCATCACAGCATGGGCGCCTATCACTCTTTCGTTCTTCGCAATGCTCAAAATAATATTCAGAGATAGTAAGGATCTTTCCCTTATGCACTGCACCATCGCTCATCGACACAGGCCCCACCGTCAAACCCAAACCCACAGCCTACAAGGATCCCTACGTCGATGACCACAACTTGGGGCCCCTCGAACGCGAAAATCAAGGCAGAGAGGCCATCCAACACGTCTTGTATCTCCTCCATCCTGTATCCGAGCTGAACAGGCTCACCGTAGACGCCCTGTGCGATTTACAGCAAATGCTCTGGACAAAGTCGAGTACGTATTCCCACAAAGTGAATTGTATCAATCTTGACAATCTCTGTGTAGGAGCTTTGCAGAAGAGGTACAAGATAAAGACCTATCAAACCCTTCGAACAAGACTTGACATGGACCAGGATTTCCAAGATGCCTACAATCTCGCGACGTCGAGAATGAAGGAGCAAGGTCACAACTTCCCTGGCGATGTACGTCTCCTTACTTTTACTGCCTCTTCATTGCTCGCTGACTATTCCTATAGGTTGCGGATGAATTCGTGCTTCTATGCGTGAAGCTGTTCAGGATCAACACCGCCAGGACGATTCCATCCGACTCGGACCAGTCCACTTCTCCACCTGATGATTTCCCAATAACATGACCAATGCCAGCCGATTGTCGTCAAGGCGCTGGCTTGATGGGTTCGGTGGTGGCATGATTTCATTACAGAAAATGCTTAAAAATGGTCAAAAGATGTAATAAATAAGGTGCTAGTCTACAGTAAAAGTGTGACTATCTGAAAGTAGAGTGTGAGCTCAGATTCAGCAGGACCAATGAGAACATGGTTCACCATACGTTAAAGAGAAAAACGTTCGGAAATGCTCCTTCACTTCGCATCCACTGTGGGAGGACCAAGCCGGTTCTCAGACACCGGCGCAACTTCGCTGGCAGCCTCCTTTGGTGCTGTCACTAAGCCCTCCTCCGGTTCCAAGCCATTGTCTTCAACAACTTGAACGTCCGTGTCGACAACTTTATCTTTATCCGTCTTGTTTTCATCAGTCTCCTGTTTGTGCGTCCTCCGAATCGCAGACGCCGCAGCTTTAACTTCTTCAGCTGTGGTCGCCTTAGCCGCTTGAAGAACTATCGTTTCTCCCGGTGAGGTAGACGGTGACGGCTCCAGAGTTATCGCGATACCCTGATTATTTTTTGGTGTGGGTTCCGACGTATCACTGCCGACTGAAGGAGACATGGCATTTGCAGCGTCCACGTCCACACCGCTTATAGATGGCGTCGTGTCCGCCGACTGCTCCAGCGATTTTTCAACCTCGGTATCCACCTCCTCTGACTTTTCATATTCGATATCGGCACTGAACGCCCCCGTTCTGACACTATTGGCCGTCCAGAGACTTCTGTCCCTCACCAAGGACGGAGTGCCAACGCGTATCCTAGCACTCCACTTGCTCACTTCGCTTTCCCAGCTGCCGCGCCTGGAACTCCTCGGCCTCAGTGCCCTAACACTGGCATCGACATCCCGCTCATCGAGATCGTCGCCCAACACAAATTCGCTCCTGCTCTCCACATCGATACTGCCATAGTGCGACACAGAATCCCCGAGTGCCGAGGGTGGTGACCGTAAAAACCCGGTATTTGCATACGCAGATGACGCGAGGGTCAGTACCGAGGCGTTGTCTAGAGGCGGTGATGAAGGCCGAGGATTATTTCGAGGGTGATGGGTAGTATGGAGCGGCGCTTGAACTGATGAAATGGAAACATTTGTCTGGGTAGATGAATTTCGCAACGAGGGTGATGAGGGTGGAAGGGCCGAGAAGGTGATGGACGCTGCGCTAGTGAGCAGTGTCGGATTAGTAGCAGTGGATGAATTTCGGGCGTGGTGGCGGTAAGATGTCGGCGTGACTGGGGCCTGTGCGATGTGAGCCATGCCGTTGCCATGCAAATCGATGCTGAGCAACGTCGTGGGCTTCGTACTCGCTGCGATGCTTCTAAATGTGCGAGGATTTGAGAGGTAGGATGATGACGACCGTGATGGAGACGGGGACGGCGGCGAACTGGGTGGCAACGGGCGCAACGAGGCATCCTCGTCCGCCTCCAATGCACTGGCTGGCGACCACATCGAATCGCGCCCTGAATCACGCCGTGAAACTGAGGACTGGTCACTGGTTGAATCCAGGTCCTCGTTGGACTGTGATGCATTGTCAACTGAGTCCTCAATCAGCGACATTGTCTGCCTATTGGTGCTGATGTGATCCATTCCCCCGCCGTTCGTTGCCGGCGAGGGCAAAGGGCTCGAAACGACCCGGTTGCCCACGCCTCGTAGGGGAATAGAATTTCTCGCTTTGGGGCCTTCCCTCTTCGATCTGACCGTCCCCGCAAGCTTTCGCTGGAGCCAGTTTATGATAGGCTTGCTCGACCGTCGAGAAACTTTCTTCTGCGTAGACGTTGGAGCAACAGGAATAGGAGACAACTGTGGCTTCTTGGCAGGTGGCGTCTTTCGCTGGGCTTTGGTGTCGGTACGAGCAGTCGAGGGAGTGTGTGTCGTTGCTGGCGACATGATAAGATGGAAGGAAATTGAGGAAATAGCCAAGTCGTGGTGGTGGTGGAGAGAAATGAAGAGAGTCAACGCATGTGCAAGGACACCTTGTGGCGGCGTTGCTCGATTTGGCTCCCAGATCACGATCGGGAATGACTCATATCTCCAACGTAAAATAAGCAGGTATCTGAGGAATTTGGTATCAAGCACACCGGAAATCCGGAAATTTAGGGCGTTCCGATCATAGCACCTATGCCTAAGTTTTCAGATCATGAATGAGACTTACTGGAATTCTGCTCGATACCAAAAGTTCCAAGTCACTGTAAAATCGATCCCAAATCAAAGAAATCAGGAATAGATCACGAGGTTCCTGTACTTGAGTCGAAACTAATTGTTCCCAGCTACCCTGAGTTGATGCCAAAAGCATATGTTTGGGTACCTATTTCGGCAAGGCCAGTACCAAAGATGTCAGTGCTACCGAAATTTAATCCAGAATATTCTATTTCAGTATCCGTGTTAGGGAAAGCCGAAACTAAGGTTTCGGGCTTAGTTTCGGACATATTGTGCTGGAACGTGGTCCGAAATCCTAATTTTGGTTTATTTTATGTCGGCACGGGAAACAAAGGTCTAGGCATGCATTCCGAACCCCCGAAAACTTTAGGTTTACAATCTGCCGAAACTTTACCCTGAACAGAGGTTTTCGTAATTAGTTCAGGGAATTCCTGTATCTTTGCTTTCAGAGCTCGATTACGACAGACTGGATCTTAATCCGATATCTTACATTCCGGGGACGATTGAACGTCTTCCTGAACCTTCGGTATGGTTACCAGTATCGGTGCATCCTGGTTTTTATCTAGAATCTTATGTATAGGCAAGTATATCAGATGCTCTCAAATTTCTGAATTCCCGGAGTGAAGCCTATTATCCTTAGCCTTACAGACGGACCAATTGAATATACGCCGTGAAGATGATAACCTGGCGATTGTCCAGGCAACAAACTACACCATCCACCGAAAAAGATGAAAGCAGCCCCTTAATCGTCGATGGTGCTGCTATAACTACTGCTATATGGACTCAGTGTGAGATAAACACCTCTGCCGACGAGCCCCGTAACTGTTTGTGCTCCAGACTGAAAATTCGACACGAAAATGCCATGAAAGACAGGTCCATCTGCGTGAATCATGCGTTCCCAGCCAATTTTTTGAAGGTAACGTGCAGCAGCCATTCCTTTCACTGCGCCTGGGTGGAATTTTAAAAGTAAAAATGTGCCCCAGCCTGAGAAGTTGTCGATGGCGAATTCTAAGCCACGCGCATGAGTTGAACATACTATTATAAGCATTCACTCCACAGAAGTCCTTCCTGGCGATAGCGTTTCGAAGAACGTGGAGACTGTGGCATATGGTGGCCTCGCTGCGGAGTATGAGTAGCAGGTGGAGATGGTGAGATAGTGCCTAGCAAATTCCGGCTCATCGACCAATTACTCCCATACACTGTTTACTAGTTGAGATTTGGAGGCCCTTGGAAATCGAAATGGACGAAAAGGGACTAACCGGCCCGAGTCCCGCCACTTGCACACCACCGTCATGCCTAACATTTTCAACTTCTAGTATCACAATGCCTCGGGAGCATAGCTGGGCTGCCTGTAACCGAACACTTTAGATTCGCGTCTACTATCATTGCGCCTGTACTTGTCGGCGATCTGCATCGAACTCGGAGTTCAGAGCGAAGATCAATGAATTAAATAACGATCCTTCGCGGCGTTGCTTTTCAGTCTCTCGACTGGCGACGTGCAGTGTTCTCGAGCACCATGCTTGGACACCCAGATGCTGCCCAACAAATTGCGGAACAATGGTATGTTCACGTCCTCTATCTACGGCTGTTCCGACGCTCTTAACATACTTAATTATTTGTAGTAGTTGCATGTCTCGATGATGGATGTGAACGACTACACGTCATGTAAAGTGGCGACCCTTTCCAGAAAGCATGCCGCCTGTCGCTCAGGTGATGCCCACACCTGTACACAAGGTGTATAATACCGTCTATCGGTCCTTCCAATCCCTTTGACAACATTGCATGACGGCTTCGAGATCCTCCCTCGGTACCTTTCTTACATCCTCTCTAACCGAGGGCATCTCAGAACGGCAAGGAACTGTTCCAGTTTCCAGTTGTATGGCTAACTTTGGTGTACAGTTCGTGGATGCCTATGAAGGTTTCCGAACAACTATCTTCAAAGACTAGCGCAGAGCTTATCGCCTTGTTGCCGTCAAAAGATGGGTGTCAACGGCCGGTATTCGGAATGAGGACCCACGGTGAGCATTTAGACGCCTCATTTTTAGACCGGCAGATCTCATGATGTCCTTCAATTGTAGCCGGAGTGCTTATAAGCAATGCCTCTCCCCTCTCGCTCTACACTCTCCATCCCATGTTCAGCGTTCCTGGGATCGCTCTTATCACTGGAGCAGGTCCATTCTATTCTGCTTTTCTGCTGGCTCTTCTAAGTGGTTCACAGGTAGCGGCATCG
>JAUEPT010000417.1:0-22897 GCA_030435635.1 Armillaria borealis | reverse complement strand
AATACATGTACACTGGAAATATGATGCATATTATCAACGAAATTGGCTCCCGTCTTGGGCTAGGATCTGGTGGATGCGTAAACGAATTGAACCTCTCTCTTGACAAGGCCCTCTACTCTACTGCGCATCCAATGTAACGACGCAGAAGCCGGAGTTTTCCTTCACGAGTTGCACTGGCTGTAAGAGGCCCCCTGTTAATTTCATATTGACTGAGGTAGGTGTTCAGCTGGAAGGCAGTGAGATTTCGTATATCTTGAGCAGTGCGCAGCTTTGGCAGAGAAGGCTATATTTCCAAACCGGATGAGACCAGATGAGCGAGACGAGGTGAAATTATCACTTTCATAATAAAGAGTAGGGTCATCCCCATCAGGAGTAGGTACCACTTCGTAGGGCGTCAAAACTCCGTCTCCACAGGAAATATTGTGGGTCTGTACGGAAGCTTAGGAAGATAGAAAGCTAAGTGCGAAGTAACAGACTCTGGCGGTGATAACTTCGATCTTCCTGATACGTTCTTCGAGCCTTTGCACCAACTCCTCGGTCGATGACATTGATCGCTACAAGTCCTCGATGGCACCCTGGCTAGTCTCGTAAACCGGACTCGACGATGCGTCTGAAGATAAAGGATGGTGCGTAGAGCTTAGAGCCTGATGGGCACGAGCGCTACTTGAAAGCCGCGATGGCCGGCCCGGGAATCCGGTTGCTTAAAATAAGTACTCCGGGTCGCGTTCAGTCTGCTTTTGAACCATTTCTCAGTAATTATGAAGCGAAGCTTAAATCCTCCCTATTCCACCCGCACTTGGTGAATACAACGCGAACATTATTGAAGCATTCTGGGGACTGCCGAAAACGCGACGGACCTCTCTCCCTCAAGTCGTAGGTGCGCCCCTTTCTATCACGATCACTATCTTGCTCGTATCATGTCACTCTCAACAAAGAACCACAAGTGGCCAGTGCGCTTTGTCGCTGCAATCTCCAAAGTGCTCGACGATGCCGGCATTCCCCACTTTATATGGGGAGATTTGCTCAATTGGTGGCGAGGTAACCCACATGTCCCAAGAGTACGTTCCATATCCATCTCACCGTGTCTTTTCCTGAGCTTTCTTTCTAGGTTTGCGGCTATGTCGTTTCTGCGAGCGACGTCGAGGTCGCTACTGCTGCCATCGTCTGGGCTGGCTTGCCCCGCTGCACATGTCGCTCCAGGATACACCAGGCAGATCCCGGCACCTCAGGCACCCTCCCAGTCCATTTCCCCGTCGAGAATTGCATCGGCGCCGACATCATTTTTCTCACTGACAACGACCGTCTGCTCGACCTCATTCCACTCACCCCCGACCATCCCAACCCCGCCGATCTGCAGTACGACCGCTTCGCAGTGCCTCTTTGGGATCGCCTCCAGCCCGCTAACCCAGATCGCCAGGTTGTCAATGTCCTCACCACGACCAGTCTTGTCAAGGTTTTCCTGCTCCTCTACGTGTTCCCCATCTGTCGTGGTACCGGCGGGTATACTTTTCGTCACCTCCTCTTTATCATGGCAGCCAACACTCCCAAGGATTCTATCGACTTGTCCTCTCCCGCGCTGCAACAACTCTGGACCCATATCACCACCATAGGTATCGCTGATGATACGCAATTGCGAAAATGCGTCGAAGAGGACTGGGAGCACCGGCTTTCTCCTTCCAAGTTTAAAATCGAACCTCAACGCCTAGTAGTGCCGATGTGGGGGTCGGATAAAGGGATGGAAGGTCCCACGTTTTGAGGAGTGTGGCTTCGAGAAAGTGACGCGTTAGGGATTCAAGGTTTCTGCGACTTCTTTTCCTGAAGACCCTCCAGCCTTTGCATCGTAACATGGTCGCTTTCGTCACAGTGAGGCTGTACTGTCCATTTAATACAATTTATCCCAGTAACTACTGAGGAACGTCAAATACAATTTACCCAGTAACTACTGAAGCTGTCAAGAATACAATTCATACAGTCCTGTGAAATTATATTTATATTGATGTGTTCTCGGTGAAATATATTTTAGATTGATTTTCGGCCGCTGTATGCCCATTGTATGCCGCCTTATCTACATGTGGTGCGTCGTATTAATCCCATCGGTCCGTTCTCAGCTACGTCATCAGTGCACGCAAGTGTACCTGATTGGTGCCGTGTTTTCCAGCCCTCCCATTCATTGCTTGGGTCCCAATAGAAAAACGCAGGCCCGGAAATAACATTCCATGCACTGGTACTGCTAAATGCCCACAAATGGCATATTTTGGGTGAATGTGTCGACGTGCGCTTGGATGTGCCTACCGTGGGAATATAGCATTCTCAATCCGATAGGCTTGGAATCCTGGACGAAATATTTGGGATAGTGGATAATATAATCTGTTCTTTTAGATATATATTGTGCACCGGTACAATATACGATGACTCTGTAAGCTTCTTTCTCAATGCATGTAGGACCGGTGAAAGAAGAACATTTCGAGCTGATTTCCGGAATTTGCCGGACAGCCCCTAAATCACTCGCAGTGACCAATGGGTCACAATTGTACAGTCAATGTAGCTCTTCTAGCGCTCAAATTTTTACCAGATGGTGTCTATTAGTATTCATGTTTTATATGTAGCTTTTTCGTCCCCATTCTGTATCTGACAAAGATAAATATGAATTACATTGTGAAATGCAAATGCAACACATCCTTCACCCCACAGTACACATTCAAACGAGAATACAGAGTCTGTAAAAGTATGGATTTCACTTATTCTGGGTGGCATATATCTGAAAAGGCACCTGCCCTGAGCCTCCGATGCAATAACTTTTTTTCGGTCAGACAATCAGACGAAAGTGTGCCAAGGTAGAATATGAACGTACATTTTCTAACCAATGAAGTGAATAACGAGGTTATACAAGTGGATCTCTGTAGATCGGACACTATGTTTGGACAACATAAAGCATAATATTGCATATGCACCTCATCCGGACCTTGGTGATGGTATATGGAACTGCACAAAATGGATATACTCTAACAAATGGCCCAAAATGCGGTTTATCGACCATGAAACACATATTAATCAAGGTTGGGATGTATTTCATACACAAACAACTACATACATATACTCTACACTGCCATAATACTATATTCCGATGATTTTTGAGGCCAGAGAAGGGATGAATTGAGCAGAGGATGCGCCCTGAGCATGTATTCCGCTCGGTCAATCGCTCCGGTCCGTGAAACCGCATAGTGATCGAGTGGCTGTGTCGCTTCTTTTCTGCTTCTTTCCCTCTGGCACCATACGCCTGTCGCATAGTTCCACATCCGCCTCCCTTGCCCATTTCAATGGGCCCAAGGTATATTTTATTTACTTATCATGTCAATACAATCTTTATAGATACTTTTGACGCATCGGTGGCCCCCAAACAGCCGGATACCATGCATACTGGCCGCGCATAAGCCCTCACACAAGGCAGCATTATTAGCTCCATCCCGGACGACGAGGAACGCTACCACCACATTTGCCATTGATTACGACGCCCACCAATGTCTACTGCAACCAAGATGCCCAATCCCATTCCTGTTACGACCCACCCCAGCATCCCCGCATCGAAATCGAGGCCAATCTGCGTCGACCCCAGCTTGCAAATGTACCAATGACACTAGGTCCAACCTGAAAAACAACATCGACTGCCATCTGCAACCAGGAAAGCGATGCACACCCGATGGCGACGACGACGACGACGGCGGTGGCGGCGGCGGCGGCGGCGTGATGGGTGAGGAGGCTTCGAGCATGAAGCAGAGTCTTACAAAGTCATAGCCGAGGGATGGAGTGGAAGGTGAGGGTGTGCCGGAGAGGTGCAAAAGGGCGGATGGGTGCAAGCGAGGTCGGGATGCGGACGGCGGGCGACGCCGACAACATGCACACCTTTTTAGGCATTATGTTGTGATGAGCGTGCCCAAATTCATGGCTACACGACCACGCGACCACTACCCACCGCTTGGCATCATCACCGTTGCGCGCCTACTCCCTGTCCCGACGCACACATTCTCCCACATGTCTCACCCTTTTCGGCAGTGCAATAATCCCCACGTCTTCACAGTCCCCGTTTTCGACCATACCTGACAGCGATGACCACCGTCGATGCCTACAGCCCGCCGTGCCCGCCCACCGACACATATTTTATTGTTGATTATGTATATTCAAATATTACATGTATCTACTTATTTAATGATACAATATTATCTTGATACGTGGCCAGGGAGGTAAAGGGGACAGGATACAGATCAGAGACGACGCACATGGTCCTATCATCGGTTGCGACGTGAAAGACAGGCTGACAGCCCTACTATAGTTATTGGAGAAATTGTACTTACGGTTGCCCGACAACTACTGGGAAAATTAAATTTACCTGTCAGGATAGGTTGTCACAGTACAGCTCTAGAGTCGCTGCTACGTCGATGGAAAAAGTGAAATAAGAGTGCCAAGATGGAGGAGCTATTTCAAACCTCGTGTCAAGCAGGTGAGCGGAGAGTACCGTCTCCTGGGTGGCTACAAAAGGACAAGGTACAAAGGCCCGTGAGAAGGTCGTCCAATCGCTATCATTATCACGATCGGCATTGCCTCTTTACGCGCAGGGAGGAACCACTGGATATCCTAACGGTTTACAATGTTCTTCGGTCGGCCTTCAATACTAGATTTAATCACATTCGAGTGGAACATGCAGGAATAGCGATTGATATCAAAGAAAGTCAGAGAGGATTAGTGATGCAAGATAATGTATGTAATAAAACGAAGGTGAGATCTTGTGCATCTGTCCTGCAGACCGAATTAAGGCCTGTTGGAGAACTTGCGCCACTTCAAGACCTCCACGACATTTGTGAATGCCCGTCGGAATAGCGACTTGATTTTCCATTTTCCTTGAAGTAAATAACAACGAAGGCTCCAGTCTAAATGTAACATGCTCACCTTTCCGACCGGGCTCCGGCACCTTGGGAGACTCCTCCTCCGACGAGTCTAGTTCGCGAGAGTCTGGGGAACCAGGACCCAGCTCCTCCTCCGTAGAAGTTCCTGATTGCGCCGACATGAGACTGTACACCGTGGAAAAGTTATCGGAGAGAGGTTCATCCTCGATCGGCGAATCGTCGAAAATGACGGGCCCGTATTGTTCAAGTTGATACTCTTCCACAATTCTAGAAGCAGAATAATGGTTTAGGACATCGGCATGTAGCAGTTCAAGAAGATCACCTATTCCGCAAAAAGATCACGGTCTTCCCACAGCTGCGAAGGATCAGATATTTCTGGCACATTTGACAGGACGTGGTCGATACGAAGGACGGGCATGAAGATCTTGTCCTCCTCTGGTACTTCGGAGCCTGGGATATTAGCGAAGAACATATGACAACTTTGACTATCTGTCTCCGAGGTGTTGCCTGTATCTGGAGCATCTTCTTGACCGTCGAGAATTCGAAGTCCAGACTGAAGGAGTCGGTAGTAGCGTGCATCCTCCGCCAACGGTTTGACGATCTGAGGGGAGAAGCCCATCACCCGTGGTGACTGAGAGTAGTCGCGCCGTTCGGTGAGAACACGGGCGCGGACGTCATAGCAGGTAGGGAGAGGTAGGGTGATAGTAGTTGCTCCAAGGTAATGGTTTCGACAGCTGCAAAGCTTCCCTCGACCTGGGATGGACCGTTTCAGGTAAGATCGGAATGCACATGGCCGGCCGTGCGTAAGGAGGTTTCGACGGTCACGGTAAAGTTTGGTGAGGCCCTGTTGCACTGGCCGGATATATGCAGTATGGAATTTGTTATCCTCGTTGCTTCGGCGCTCAACCTGAAGAGCAGTTTTTTCAGTGAGCGAGAGTTGGGGAAAGTAGTAGCGTAACGCACCGCCACGCAATAGCCTGCGAAGACTCTGTCCTTCAAGCCATTCAGTTTTTGCAGTATAGCGTCGTCACCTCCATCACAGTACAAGTCCAATGTTGCAGCAACATCAATGGAAAATGCGAAATAACAGTTGCAAGGTGGGTGGTTCATGTCCATGCCAGCGGATGAGAGCACTGGAGAGGAAAGAGGTCAAGGTGAAGGGGCCGGTGTCAACTTTGAACATCTTTATAATGTCCCGCTAGTGGCAACTATTAGAACAAAACAAAAAGAGGACAAAGGGAAATTGGATTTAGCATCATGTTAGCGTGCGAAAGTGATCGGCCCTGGCAGAGGCCCATCCTCAAACCCTCAGGCTGAAGCTGGCGCCTGACCCCGAGATAATGGCTGCTCACCACTATTCCAGTGGACAAAGTTTGAGGATGTTTTACAGCTTAGCTTTGCCAGCTGTCCTTCAACGTCACCCATTTCAATGTGCTGTAGCGACCTTCCACAGTAGTGTGCAAAGAAGCTATGATATCATATCAAGGAGTGTGACTTGTGAAAGAGGATTAGTGATACAAAGTAATGTATATGATAAAACGAAGGTGGTAAGATCTTGTGCATCTGTCCTGCAGTCCGAATCAAGACTTGTTAGAGAACTTGCGCCACTTCAAGGCCCCGACGAAACGCGTAATTGCTCTCCGGAAAAGCGATTTGATTCCCCATTTTCCTAGGAAGAAAAATGAGAAAGGCTCTGTCACTCGAAGCCTATAACACCCACCTTTTCGACTAGACGCTGATGCTGGGGAAACTTCTTCTGAATCCAACAACGATGGATCAGGTCCGTGCGAGCCCGAAGGATCAGATTCTAGGTTGCCTTCCGTAGATGTACGAGAAGCCGTTGACATTATACTATACACCATTGAAAAGTTGTCGGGAATGGGCGTATCGTCAATCGGCGGACCCTCTGGAGGTTCGAACAGGATCGATCCGTACCGCGCAAGTTGATATTCCTGAACGATTCTGGAAACCAAAAGAGGTCAGATGAAGGATCTTAGCATTGGAAGATCTTTGCCTACTCTTGGAAAAGATCCAAATCTCCGCATAGCTGCGCTGGATCAGATATCTCTGGGACGTTTGACAGGACATGGTCGATACGCATAACGGGCACAAATGTCGCATCTTCTTCAGGTTTATCGGAGCCGGGTATCTTGGCCAGAAACGTCTTGCACGTTTGACTATCAGTCTCCGACATGTCATCTGGAAAGTCTATTTCTGGAGTGTCTTGCTGACCGTCGAGGATTCGAAGGGCTTGATCATCGTCTACTCCAGCTCGGAGTAATCGGCCGTAACGTATATCCTCTGGAATGGCTTTGACAAGCGGGGCAGAAAGCATCACGCACGGTGACTGAGAATAGTCCCGCCATTCGGTTAGTATACGTGCACAAACGTCATAACACGTTGGGTGGTAGCAATTATCCCATGGCAATGCCCCTGATAGTTCGAGAGGTTCCCTTGACCTGGGATGGGCCGTTTCAGGTAAGATAGGAATGCACATCGTAGGTCGCACGTGCTGGGGTTTTCTAGGGTGAGCCTTGGTGAGGCCCTGCTGGACTGGCCGAATGTCGATAACGTGGTATTTGTTATCCTCATCAACCCGCCCATCAACCTAAAAAGTGGCTTTTCACTCGGTGAGATTGAAGGCAGCCTCAGAAAGACGCACCATCAAGCAATAGCCGGCGTACATCCTGTCCTTCACACCATCCAGTCTTTTCAACATGGAATCGTCGCCTCCGTCGCAGTACAACTCCAGAGTTGCAGTGACATCGATGGAAAAAGCGAAATAATGACGCTCCGGTGGGACGACTTGAGGCTGCATATCAGTACCTTGAACGACGTTGATGGAGAGTACTGGAGCGGAGGGGAAAATAACCGGCTTCGTCGGCCAAATCAAGCATTTTATACGATATCCTGAGTGGCACGGAAAGACAAAAGAGGACAAAGGATAACAGTAGCCGTGAGAAAATGATCGCAAATTCCATTGATCATGATTTGATCCGGGACCATTAATTGATCAATGATCTTGTACTTGCGATGGCCATACCGTTCCAAGGCCAGCAAAGAAACCCTTTGCTTTGTCTTGTTGTAATGCACATGAAACAATGCTCAGCGTTGAGAGTGTTCTTCCATATAAAATGGACGGGACTCATTGACTCGGACACCTTTGCTTCCAATTTTCTTCCCTTCAAACATTCACTCTTTTCCAGCTTGTACTAGGCCTGGTGCCTCTGCCAAATGTCTCTCTTTATTGTTCCTTCAAGGTCGCGTTACAGTTTACTCTCCAAGGACGACGATGCCACCAGCCAGGTCAGCGTACCAAAACCCCCCTCAGTTAGGATCCCAAGGGCAACCCAGACCTTCCACCCTGGACAAATCTGCATCGTCAAAGAATCTGTATTTGCACCTATCTGCGATGTTTTAAAGGATGCCATTGGATCATTGGAAACTCGGACAGGTGCATCATTGACGACAAATTGGCAAGGTCGTCCCCGTTTCTTCTGGGAAGGAAAGACCGTGCATTATTATGGATGCCCCTCCTCACCTTTCGTCGCGTCAAAATACAAAGAAGGGCTATTTTATCTGTCTCATGGCCACATTTGCAGCTTCTGGGGGTCAATATGAACGTCTTGGAAGGCTTCTCCAGCGATTTGTGGTCCCCATCGAACCAAACGCACAGCTTCTCCCCGACTCTAACATGTATGCATTGAAAACAATTCCAGCTTGGCGCCATCCTTGGCAATGGGCTATCTCAGTCGTTATATACACGACCCAACCCGTGAAGCTTTATACGCCCTGTGATGGTAAAGCCCGTCGACTTTCCCGCGCTGAGTATGACCGACTGGTCCAACACTGCTCGACTCAGCGGCTCTTATGGGAGAGCGATACACAGAAGAACCGAAACTTGAAACAGGAGATGTACGACGAAGTTGTGGTGAGTCCCAGTAATTTTGAATCCCAGGTGTTGTGCATTGCTAACTGATTCCCAAAGGACTGGAAACCTGACCCAAGCTACGCCGACAACGCGTCAATATACACCTGCCGTTCCAACGCATCGGCATTGTCCCTCAACAGCATCAGGTCAACACGTACGCATCGTCGTCGTGGAAGCATCACGACGCTGCATACTATAGTAGAAGACGCCACTCCCGCATGTCCTCGTTTTACGCCCGGCGATTTCCCACCCTTGCCCTCGAAGGTCTGCGAGGTGTATTAACTGTATCATTTGGACGTCACAGTTACTCGTGCTGTCCACAATCCAAATGCTAATCATACGACGTACTGAACGGAAGTCGATGAACTGTATAAATTGAAGCAATGCATAGTAGTCACCATTGTGTCCTTAAATGAACTTGTTTTGAATCATCTGTACTCACTGTTTATACTATCACCACCGCATGTCGCTCTTCGCAAAGAACCACTGTACACGCGAGGTTTCAGTTCATACTTAGTAATAAAATCCACATACTCAAGGTCGTCCTTTCTCTCAAGCAATGACCTATACAAGGATCTAATATAGCTGAGAGACCAACACGATATCTCTACGGCAACGAGTCAGTAAGATGATCGCACTTTCTGGTGGATAAGTTACCTCACCGTGAATGACGTACTTCTACGAAAAGAGAGCTTTTGACTTTGTGCTTGACATGTAGGTCGTAATGCGACGCAATCATCGTATTCATCCTGCGTAGTATTTCTCAGAAGTTAGGCAGGCTCTGCGTTTGAACACATCATCCAGGCGGCCGAAAGGGACTTGTCCGCTTGGCGGTGTTCCGTCGACTTCCGCAATTCCGGCTGCATTTCACACTGCACACAAATTTTACGGAATCGCCACTGGTCAGTCCGAAGTTCGTAAGGAAGCAGAGAAAATAATATCGTTTTGATTTGATTTCGCGTGAAGAGCCAAAAGTGTAAGATCCAAACATCATCATGCAAGTAAGTAGCACCGTTGAGCTCTTTTACGATCTGTGATCCCATTTGGTGTCAGTTTAGTTGCCCATGTCCTTAGCGAGTTGTTCAGCCTTAGCCTTGACGTTCTCAATCGTGCCGGCCTGGGAAAGAAGCATCTCATGAGATGGGCACCATACCGGACATACAATGGACATACCATGTAGAAGGCAGATTCAGGGAGCGAATCGTGTGTGCCAGAAAGGATCTCCTTGAACGACCGGACAGTGTCCTTCAATGACACAAGTTTTCCCTCATAACCAGTGAAGACCTGTGCGACCTGGAAAGGTTGCGACATGAAACGCTGGATCTTACGAGCACGCTCGACCTATGTGAACGGCATCAATCAAAAGAGTAGCGAGAGCGGCAACAGCATAACATACGGTAAGCTTGTCCTCTTCTGACAACTCGTCCATACCCAAAATGGCGATGATATCCTGGAGGGACTTGTAGTCCTGGAGAATCTTCTGGACGGCCGTGGCAACGTCGTAATGCTCTTGTCCGACCTGTTGACAAAGGCATTAATGGTTAGGACGCTCAAGACGAAAGGCAGAATACGTACAATACGAGGGTCCAACATACGGGACTTGGAATCCAGAGGGTCGACAGCAGGGTAGATACCAAGTTCGGCAATACCACGAGACAACACAGTGGTAGCGTCCAAGTGAGCGAAAGTGGTGGCCGGGGCGGGATCAGTCAAATCATCAGCAGGGACGTAGACAGCCTGGACGGAGGTAATGGAACCCTTCTTGGTGGTGGTGATACGTTCTTGCCTGAGAGAAAAGCCGCGTCAGCGACGAAAAAAGAAACAGGAGGCAGAAGACGTACATGCCACCCATATCAGTGGAAAGGGTGGGTTGGTAACCGACGGCAGAGGGGATACGACCGAGCAGGGCAGACACTTCGGAACCGGCCTGGGTGAAACGGAAAATGTTGTCAATGAAGAGCAACACATCCTGACCCTCCTCATCACGGAAGTACTCGGCGATGGTCAGACCAGTCAAGGCAACACGGGCACGGGCACCAGGGGGCTCGTTCATTTGACCGAAGACAAGAGCGACCTTGGAGTCACCCTCGAGGTTGATGACACCGGTTTCAATCATTTCGTGGTAAAGATCGTTACCCTCACGAGTACGCTCTCCGACACCTGAAGCAGCGAGCATAAGGAAGAATAACGCTTGGCAAAAAGCCTTTAGACGTACCGCAGAAGATAGAGAAACCACCATGAGCCTTGGCGACGTTGTTGATGAGCTCCTGAATCAACACGGTCTTACCGACACCGGCACCTCCGAACAAACCAATCTTTCCACCACGAGCGTAGGGAGCAAGGAGATCGACAACCTTGATACCGGTTTCGAGAACCTCAGCGGTAGTGGACTGCTCGACGAAAGCGGGAGGATCGGCGTGAATCGGAGAGAGCTTGACACCCTTGATGGGACCACGTTCGTCGATGGGCTCACCAATGACGTTCATGATACGACCGAGAGTAGCAGTGCCGACGGGGACCAGGATAGGTGAGCCGGTATCGACGACCTTTTGGCCCCGAACCAAACCCTCTGTACCGTCCATGGCAATGGTACGAACGGAGTTCTCACCCAAGTGGGACGCGACCTCAAGCACAAGACGACCTCCGTGGAAATCCACCACCTCCAGGGCGTTGAGAATGGGGGGAAGGTTGTCAGTCTCAAACTGAACGTCGACGACGGCACCAATGACGGTTTTCACCGAGCCGATAGCACCCTTTGCCTCAGTCGCATACAGACGAGCTAGGATGAGATATTGGTATGAAAAAAAAGAGAGAAAAAGAGAGAAAGAGAAAACCGACCTTGGTTTGAAGGCGCAGCCCGCTGGGGACGAGATAGCGAGGGCTGCTGGCGAGAGGAGGTAGAGGCAGCAACCCTGGGGAGGCGAGCAGCGGTGGAGAAGAACGCGTTGGTTTTGTTGGCAGAGGAGACAGCCCGCCTGGAGAGACGGGCGACGGCGCCGCGAGAGGTGAGCATGATGATGGTTGGGGTTGAGGACGAACGGGTTCCGACACCACGTAGAAATTTAACGTTCACACACTCCGGCTCCCTCCGCACCCCGACCAATTATTTAATTATTTAATTAATATCCATTAACTCTCAGGAAAGTCGTCATATACATCCTCTACATACGGCGACACCTTCTCGGTCGCATAGATCAATTCTGCATATGCTCGCATACACTGCTGATCCCGCACCTCCTCTCCAAAGGTCTTTCCCGTTTCAGCCGGCAACCATTTTCGACCCATTAGCTGAGCTGGCTTTTGAGTCTTCAATGCAGCGAAAAAACTCCCGAGTGTCGGTTTCGTTGTACCATCTTTCATCGGGGCCACCTGAGAGGCTGGTGAGGTAGCGCGGGTCACAAAACAGTAGACCCCATCCTTGCATTCGAACAAAAAGTCGTCTTTACCATTACCGTGCAGGCAGTACATGAGTGGACGGTAGGCGGACAGTCCGTGGGTATAACGAATCATCAAGTCAAATCGTGACTTGCTGTATAGACCTGCAGAGTCGGGAAACAGATGATGGCGTAGTGGCCACTGTCCCCAGTCGGAAGACCATCCTGGTGGCAGTCGTTCAGGCGGTAGTCGGTAGCAATTGTCGAAAGCCTTTTCTCGACTGGTGAGCCAGGGCGGTAGTGTCTGGGGAAAAATGGGTAAGACTCAAAGACAAACACAGCAAATCCGACCTTTTGCTGTATATATTTGAGTATTGTCTCCTCCTGTAGTCGCTACATGAGAGATATCCTTGAGCGCGAAGAAAAAGCAACTTACAACATTATATAATCTATCCAGAGTCCCCATGGAGCGAATAGCTACCCGGTTTGGACTTATTCTGGCCACAGTATCTTTAACCAGATGTGCCACTTCATTGCGTTGCGGCGACGATGGGAACTTTTCATAAAGACGGCGGAAGAAGGTGTCTAAGGTCTCGGCGTGCATCTGAAAGATAGTTGGACTCGGAATAAGCAATGGGAGCGAATACATACCTTGTTTATCCTCTCTTTATATCGTTTGTTGATACTCCTTGACGAGCCGGAGCCGTATCGTGGGGGACTAGTGTGAATGCTTCTAACATGTTCTACAAGGAGAGTAGGCCTCTGTGAAGCCCAACTTTTGCATCCTTTGGCAATTGTACGGGGTGAAATAGAGGACGTAGCAATGGAGGATTTCAGCATCTAAGTATCGAAAGAATAAGTTTACAGTTGCTGAACAGGTAAATAATACTTACAAAGTGCCAGAAAATGCGAAAACAAGCTGCAGAATTTGAAAAACGTTGTTAACGGTCACGGGGTCAGGACTTCTTAGCTAAGCAGAACAGGCGGTTCCGCCTTGACTTGCAACCACCAAGCCTACACTTGCTGATCCTGGGAAATACAGATGGCGCCTTCGACCACTCGACGACGACAGCCGACTGACAAGGCGCGTCGTACAATACAACCCTCTCCTACGAAACGACGACGAGCTGTAACCCCTGTGCCACACGATGCAGACACCGTCATTCCAGTGCAGAATCTCAGAGAACGAGGAAAGCTGAAGCAGATACCTGAAATGCCGATAGATATACTGTTCGAGGTGAGTGCATACCCGACAACATACATGGCGAACTCACGTATCTAGGTGTTCTCCCACCTCGACGCCCCTGACATTATGCGCTTGTCAAGAACAACGAAAACGTTGAGGCGTCTCCTCATGCACCGGTCTTCGGTATCTATTTGGAAAGCTGCCTTGTCTCGCGATACCCTGCCTCCCAAGCCGGCCGACCTCAATGAACCGCAATATATCAACTTGGCCTTCTCTGAACATTGTCACGTACATGCTTTCTTCACTCGTACCATCTCTTGCGAACTCAGTTTTTTTGCAGGACTGCTTGGCCTCAGGAAAACATATCATTCTATGGACTTTCAGAACTAGACTATGCCCTGTACGTGATTTCATCCGGACTGCTTCCCGCTTCCCTGACCAGCGCTATCGCCAGAACTGTCTCACGAAAGAGTATGTCCTCTGTTTCGCTGCGTATACATTTTTCACTCATTTCCGTTTCTAGTTTCGTGTACTCTGATGTGCTAGCTCAATTTGGGCCTTCCGTTCCTTTACAGCACCTATCAATGAACCCAGACATCCTGCGCAACGATCGGACGAGTCTGTTTTTCTTTCCTCTTATTCAGCTTTAGCCCCTAATATTCTCGCAGATTATACTTACATATTCAGCCGTGAAGAGGTCCGGGCTCTTGCAAATGATCCTGAGTTGGCAGACGTGCTATTGGCAATCGGACCGCTTGCACACTTCTGGCCTGGATCCGGACCTCAAGTTGACGTCGTGCAGCAAAGAATCAAGGTCAATGAACCGACTCGTCAGGTGAGCGCTGTTTGAAAACGCCATCAAAATATTTATAGTGTTCACGGTGTGAATAGTTTGCAGAACAGTGCAGAAATGCGGAAAATCTGCGTGCGGAAAGGATAAGGTTAGCAGAAGAAGCTGCTCGTGCTAAACGAACGCAACAGTAAGTCAGCTCATTTTCTATGAGCATTCCACCCCTTATTTCTTCTAGAATTTTTGAACGCCTCTATGATCTTGGTTACAAGGATGAAGTAGCATATCTAGAGGACGACGGTAAAATCCTCAGCAATCACACCCTCCTCAAGACACACAAGGAATTAACAGAACGCGGTACTTTCAATAACCCTCGCTGACGACCCCTGTTCTCATAATTCATAGCATGGGGCTCGATGTTACCCACTCTTCTCAATCTACTAGAAGACGCTCGTGAAAAAGTACTCAAAAAGAAGCGCAAAAATATTTACAAAATCAGACTGAACATCGTCTACAACCTCGTCAAAGCTCACGCTGCCGAAAATCCGTACAAGATAGCGCCAAGCACCGCGGACGTCTGTGTGATACCCAAGATTAAAGCCATTCTCGAGAACATCAACGTTGAACTTTACAACAATGAAGAAGACTTTGCTGACATTAAAGCCGAGCTCCCCAGGATTTCCAGAGAATGGCGACGATCGAAAGGGATGTACCTTCTATCTCTTATGCCTGGGAACAAACACGACATCTCGCGACTCTCACTTGCGACGACTCTCTTCAAATGTCATGAATGCACAGAACCGATATCGTATCCGCGGGTGCTTGCACATAGGTGTATGACCGCTCTCAGGCATGGATATCGTAATCAGTCAGACGATATGGTGCTACTGTGCAAGGGCCTGCAAGCAGAACCGTGGAACTTTAATCGCAATGGAGTTGAGTGCTATGAGCTTGCAGGCGGTTGCGCCGTCGACGTGGTTCGGGCCTCTGGATTAAGAGCGGAGAAGGCCACTGTGGAGGACATGGAGCGCGCGGATGTATGGTTAGAATGTATGAACTGCCGTGTTCCGGAGAGAGGGAGTGTCGTCTTCCAATCGCGTCAGGCGGTAAGTGGTTTAGTTTTGTCAGAGCTCGAGGGTTGATTATTGGGCAGATCTTGCATGGACTTCAGCACGCTGAACGTGATGCCGTGGCGGTTTGGCGCGCACTGGTGAATGATAGGGACATCCAGGCGGCGAAGAACGAAGAGATTGTCAAGACCAGAGGACACACTTATGAATCTGATGATTATACCTGCCGTCGGTGTCGTGAAAAGGTGAACCGGTCTCGGTTGAGGACCCACTGCCAGGGGAGGTGTGTCTGATTATTTTCCTGTCGTTTCAGATGCACTGACTTTTTTTTTTGCGGCAGCCATGCAGTAATGGATCCCAGCAAGGATGATTTTTCCTTGGATGTGGATGCCTCCATGAGTCAACAGCCGTTTCCTATCCTAATTCCGCTAGTGAGATCTAGCAAACCAGAGGTCATTGAGATTTTGGACCTTGATTCCTCGGATTCGGAGGACGGCGAGCCAGAGTGTATCGAGATCATGGACGATGACGACGAACCGCAAGGTGGTAAGAACACTGTGGACCAGGCTAGGGAGTCGTGCGAACGACCGATATTGATCATAGATGACGACTAAGGGAAGGACTTGGGATCGGCATGTACAAATGGATCGCGATGTGTAGATTTCGGTTTGTAGCGCATTCTAGCCAGTTGTTGGCATCTGTTTTTATTTCTGATAGTTCAATGAAAACGTATAACTAATACTATGCAGTAATTTTATTTGTAGGCTAAGAGGAAACCTTGCGAGTAGCAAAAACTGACCGAACAGTGGCCTGTGTAAGGACCGGCAACCTGCGGCTTCACACCAGTAGCATTCGGGTTGCACTAATTTCCTGCGAATTCCTTCCTCAGCATGCCGGAATGCCGGAACGATCTCGCGTATTACCTTGGAACGACTTGGGGGAATGATTAATGCACCCTGTAAGAGTTCAAAACGAAAAAAAAAAAATCCAAGCCCAATGCGAGGGATGCACAAAAATGAAAGATACATTGATTTCGGCATTGACAATTTCAAAGTCCACTCTGCCGTTAGTCGGCGTCGCGCGACAAGTTCCACATTTCGCCCGATGTGCTTCAACATCATCTTGCCATGTCCTTGTCTCGTCGCCGAAATACACCCCAAACCCAGAAGAAACTACGGGAAATCACCCCAGAAACCGAGGAATGCATGAAGCAAGCCCGGCAGGCATTTAGGCCTGAAGATGTAAGAATATTCGAAAACGGCCACCGAGTTCAATTACCCATAGTACTTATTGAAAGATAAAGGCATTTTGGTACCATGCTCGGGCATTGGCCATACCAAAAAAAAAGGGAGGCTTTCAGACCTTGTCAAGGCTGTGATGCAATATGCAAGTCTTGATTGGATGACTGGGAGCACCGAATGTAAAATGAAGGCTAATTTCGGCATCGGAAACGGGCCGGAGCCGGTATTCATGCCGGCGATCGCTGTGATAATTCCTACAATTTACCAGCATGGACAGGACCATGGACATGATTGAAGATTACCTCGACTCCCTCGAGGAGATCCTCTTCTCGTCGCTGTCGGCGGCGACGCCTGACATTCCAAGGATACGCGACAGCTTTAACCAGCTCTGGACCGACGTTACTCGATACGGGCCTGGCATCCCTAAACACATCCCGGGCCTAGGCGACTTTGAGGTCCCGCCTCCTCCTCCACCGCCGCCGCCGCCTGCGACCTGGGTGGAGAACACAGCGGACTGGATCGAACGGAATCCGTGGACGACAGGCGGGATTACCGTCGGTGTCGTCGGTACCGGGCTCTTGGTCGGATATGGCGGAGTCTACATGCGCACGGTCCGTGCACGCAGGCTGAAGGCCCTTGCGACTGAGAAGCGGCAAGTCGTCGGTGAGTAGATGGGTACTCGATGATGAGCAGCGCTGACATCTTACAGTGGTTCTTGGCGGCGACGCTCCGTTGGGCCTACCGCTCATCAGCGACCTCGAACGGAAAGGATACATCGTTATTGCCAGTGTCTCTACCCCAGAGGCGGCAGATCTGCTGGAACGACAGAGCCATGGTTTCGTTCGAGCCTTGGTACTGGATCCTACTGAGGTACGCTCTATTTCAGTCCCGGTCACCTCCTTACTCAATATATACAGACCGGAACAATACCAGTTTTCCTGCGTTCATTATCTTCGGCCCTGTCTCGACGCTTCCCCCTGAACGCACCGGGGGATCCCTTCTCGTCTCCAGCCTCGCATCCATACATCCATGCCGTCGTCTCGCTGCTCTCGCTAGCCGGCCCGGCTCACCATGCTCCCTTTGAGCATATCTCTCTCCAATCAGACTACCTCACCTACCTCACGGCTACCCAGATTACTCCGCTCCAAGTCATCCAGTCTTTACTACCCTTGCTCCGGAACGTCCCCTCGAAAGGGAAGAAACCCATCATTGTATGTCTTCCCGCCACAGACGCGCGTGTTGGACTCCCCTTCTCGTCCTTGCAGAGCATGAGTGCTGCAGGTACCCTTCGCGCCGTGGAAGTTCTCCGTCGCGAGATACAGGTCGCTGCACTCACCGGCAAAACCGAGGCCATGCGAAACATCAGTGTTGTCGTTGCCGATGTTGGATCATTCAATGTCGGGCCGCCTACACACTTCTTACCGCCGGAGGATGTCTACAAGGCTATGGAAGGCTGGAGTGTTTCTGAAAAGATCACCTATGGCCCTGGGTTCGCCGCGATGGCCCAGCAATCTATCACACCAAAGTCCAAGTGGGAGACATTTACAGGATATTTCCAGAATGACGCTCGGTATGGCGTAGCCCGCAAGCCAACGGATGTTAAGGTCTTTGTGGATAGTATTGTTAGCGTCGTCAGCCATGGACAATTCGGCTGGTCCTTTCTGGGCTTCAATCTCTGCTTTGGCGTCGTGCGTAACTGGCTTCGCGGAGAACGATTTTCGGTAGGAGCTGGTGGTGAGTACATCTTTCTCTTCTCCCGTTTATCTACTGATGCGGCTCTTTGCAGCACACACGTACAAACTAGCTTCCGCTCTCCCCTCTCTGATCTTGGACACTCTGTTAAATATCCCGTACTGGCTTATCGCTATGCGCAATGCGCTTCTCCCTACTCAACCATTCGTCCGTCCCCCTCCTACTCTGGATCCTGTCATTGAGCCACAGGCTGAGCTACATCTCGAGAGTGAAGCTGAGGACGGCAATGAAAGTGGTTCTGAAGCCGATGTGGAGAGCAACTCTGGTGAAGGGCCGACGGCAAGCTGGGTGAGGCTCAAAAAGTCGTCCAGCGAAGAGGCTAGTGCTTGAAGCCATTGAAGGCGACGTACTTACTTTTGAGGAGCGAATCTTAATCCCCACTCTACGACCGCAGGAGTGTTGCATATGAGCACCAATGGTGTAAAGAGATGTACTGTATTCAAGGATGTAGGATTGATTGTTGTTGTAGCTAGTACCTCTCATTGTGATAATCTAGGAAACGCAATATATTATATATTTACGCAGTGGGTTCGCTATGCGCACAATTTTGATGGATGATTTTCTGCAGCTCTCGTCTGCCTTACGTTTCCCTTGGGAATTTTGTACAGGTGTCAGGCGCGTGTAGCAGAACACGTGATCGATACCTTCTTTCTTCGTGTCTCCATCACCGTATAGTCGTCGAGCTCGCTGTCGACGTTCCACCCTGGCGATTCGTCAAGAAACCAGATAACCGTAATGGGAGCTCCACGTGAGGAACGAGTCGTCGACAACCATAGCAAAACGATCTTCGCTGCGGAAGAAGAGGCAAATTTCGAAGTGCGACGCAGAACGAATGCATGTCTAATTTATTTTCTCCCCTTGCCACTACTGAACATTTTCAAAGGTTCTACTGGATTCTCGTGGTATAGTTATAACAAGAAATGCAGAGGACTCTGCTCTATAGTTTCCTGAATTCCAGGACCAGTCTTTTCCCCTTCATTTCCTGACCTTCAAGAACCGGCGCCATCACACCACTTGTTGCGCGAATAACTCGTGGTCCATCGCGGGGATACTTCCACTCAAACGACTGCACTATCTTGACTAGAAAGGCCTGAATCTCGAACACGCTGGAAACACAATCTGGTTCAGTAGCCACGGAACATCACTCCAGACTTACGCAAACTTCCATCTGGGTTGAATTTTAGCGAGAAATGATTATAACAGAAAGTGGACTCACCCGAGGCACGACTGTGCACCACTCACAAAGTTGCCGCTGGAAGACGGTATAGGTAAATTTCGGGCTCAAAACTGATACCAGCACTCACAGATTAGAGTAAATGCCAAAGGGACTACTAGAACCGTCTTTGTCGACATCCGTAGGATGAATCCATCGCTCAGGGACAAAGTTATGTGCGTTGTCTCCCCAAACATCCCGGAGGCTACCAGAGTACGTCAAAGACAGGAACTCGTGAATGAAATGGCTGTACCGGTTGTATCCTGAGATTGATACATGTATGATCTGGCCTTTTCCCACCGGAATAGTTGATATTAATTTTCCATCTAGCGTTCTGATGGGCTTCGAGAGGGGAAGTATATCATCTTCAGCTGGCTGCAAGAAAGGTCCGTAGACTACAGGGTGGAGACGCAGCGCCTCCTGTGGGGGTCATAATCAGGGCGTTGCAGCCAAGTACCTACTGGTAAACGTACCTTAACGACAGCGACCGTGTACTGCATCCTTTCAAAGTGGCTGGCTGTCAGATCCTCTTGTCTTTCGGCTAATTCTCGTGTTACCCTCATAACCTCAGAACGAACCCGCTGCTGCGCATCGGGATTCCGACCCAATTCATAGAGCAGAAACGCTATAGAATTCCCTGTCGTCTCGTCTGTGTCTCCAAGTATCAGAGACGATGTCAAGGACAAAAGAAATGCGCTTACGGCCTGCGACCATGATCGTTCTATCGAATAAGTTGTGGTGAGTACCCAGATATAACTAATCCTGCTCGGCCGCTCAATCACCTCATTTGTGCAGAGAGCTCTTCTTCAGAGAGCCTGCCCTTGGGATCCTCTGATAAGTTCGCCTTGACTGTGTTACAAATGTGTCAGCTTCCGATTGATAACACGTAGACCGCCCTTACCTATCACATCCAAGACGTCTTTCCCTATTTCGGCCCCAGAAAGTACTGCAGCAGTTCTTTCCTTGACCAGAGCCATCGCAACACGATCTCCTTCGATCGCAACATTCTTTAACCCTTGAAGACTTCGGGATGGAAGCTTTTCAAGAACGCGGAAGGCGCTAATTGGTAAATAACCCAGAGCATGCTGTGCGAATATTTTCCCCTTCGACGGTAGGCCAAATGTGCTCACGCTGAAGTGGGTTCAAATACGTGTCAAGCAAAGGCCGAGTAGCAGACATACAGAAGATTCTTGTACGCTTGAGCTAGTGGGTTCTTTTCGTTGTCAAGTGCTCCAAACTGCCGAGTATAATCAGTATGTCTGCGTGAGAATGCGTCGAGGCTCTTACCCGATATTTAAATCCAACTGACAAAAGGGCATTTAGCAAAGGACCTGGTACAGAAGATGAGACGCACCATCTCCGATGGTGTCAAGCGTCGCGCGAGAAATACCGTCAGTGACTTCAATCGCGGTCACTTCCTCCGAGTCGGCAATCATTTCTCGCCACTTTTCACAAAGCTGGATCATACTAAGTATTGACTTGGAATAGTTGCTTTCACGAATATAGCACGTACACGCTCGGCACTTTCCAAGAAGGCAGGTATCATTCCCCGACTTTCAAGATTGCCGAACGCTGGTGTGAGGATCTTTCTATGTCTCTTGTGGTCATCGTCTACGTGGCGTCAATGAAACACAGTTACAAGGAGACGATTACCCACCTTGCGCCCAAGCTATCCCTTTCCCCAAGTAGATGCGGCCAAACTCGCGGCGAATGTCTGGTTTGCGCCACTTCGTACCCGCAGTCTGATAGATGTATTGCAAAGCCTAGAATGGTCTGTCAAAGGTATCACGACAACTTGAAACGCGCTACCTTGGGATCGGCAACCAAGAGACGGTCGTCCTGTTAACATCTCGTCAACAACGTATGTTCTGTCGTAGTCACGGAAGGCCACTTACTCCAAAGAGGGCTTTGAATCGATACGCAGCACCATATTGTTCCTGCCAACGAAATTCGAATTCGCCGACACCGTAATGATAATACTCCCAAAAGTTGCCTGATGAAACGGTTTTCAGAAACGAGCACAAATATACGATGTACGATTGGCAGACCCAAGATTCCCTTCGAGGACACAGCCGGCCCTGCTATGTTCGAAATAGATATCGACGACAGCCTTGGGCGCGTTTTGATGTAGACGAGAATGACGATTGGAAGGGAAAGGAGGTATGGCCAGTACGAATCCATTTTTGGCGTAGGGGAGCTTGCAGTGGAAAGTAGACTGGGTTGTGAATGTAGTTGTAGGGTTTACACCAAACGACACGCTCCTAAAATGCCACAGATGATCCGAAGAGTCCATTTCTATACATCAGTTAGGCCCATGGGAGATCATCATGGTCGAATCAGAACCCTCGGTAAAGACAAGCGCTGAGAAACAAGCAGGAATCAAATTGTGTAGAAACCCACATAAAGAAGCTTGATGAAATGACTTAAGCGCTTAACCTGAATCATATGGAAGCTTGCGAGTTGGCGAATGTTCCGGGAAGGCCGACTCGTCCTTTGAACGGAAGCGGATTCAATCATCTGGCGTCAGTCTAGTCTAAAGGCATCGCCGCGACCAATGAGTAGGCTCAAAAGAACACTTCATGGGATAGCTTACTACCGTATAAAATACGTTGTTTGTTACGACAGTTGTTAAATTTGTAAGTAGAGAAATTAAGGAATGTACAGCCGGTGGAGTGGCTCATAATTCTAGTATCTAGTCATGATTGGAGGTATCTGTCCCCTGAGTATTACCAACAGCAAACCTCATGGCACTTCTCGATTGGAATCTTGAGTCTAGTTCGAAAGACTCGCCCACATCAACAAAGCGCGAGATAGTCCGCATGTTCAACATCAACTAGGATGCCTGGTCGCACAGGACTCGGATATGCCACGCCCGGCCGCGATGGCCCTCCACTTCATCACTTCATCATCTTTGGTTCATAGCCCGGCCGTTTTGTTGCATCCCACCTGCTGAAAACATTCATGGCTTATGTCGTTTTGAACTATGAAATTAGCTTAGTGGATTCCCAACGTCTCAAAGGTCTTTGGCTTCGGGATACGGTGCATTCCAATGTATCGTTCAGGTACTGTATCTAATCCAGGCAGAGAAGGTGGCTGCATCTTACCATCCCATCCAGCTTCACGTTTAGAGCCCTCGAGGAGACAACGAACTTTGTAAAATTTGAGCCGGTCCTACGTCGCCACTGATACTTATTCTATGAATTTATCTATCGAACTAAGGAATCTCGTTGCATAGGCATAGAAATATAATTGTTTTACTTCCAAAGTCCTAACAAAGCACGGATTGGCGAGACGGGTAAGAGTTCACAACCGCCAAGGCCAGCTCTCACGGCCCAGTCAATGTATAATGGAAAGGAAATCATCGACCAGGTAAAGACCCAAGCAAAACCAATAATAAAAGATACCTTTGTTGACGGTCTTCTGCCCCATCGACCCGTGAGGT
>JAUEPT010000416.1:0-22907 GCA_030435635.1 Armillaria borealis | reverse complement strand
GCGCCCGACATCAAAGGGCAATCTTCTAGAGTGTGAACAGTAATGCTGTTGATATCCAAACGCCCTGGACTATCACGTTCTTTAGTCGATTTGAGGGGAAAGACGCCCAGACGGAAAAAATGAGGAACGACTTGTATTCCTTTAAATGCACCTATATGTAGCACATTTTCGGTTTCAGGGATACGCGATGTGTCAGTGTTGGCCGAGTTCCGAATTGCGGTCCTATCCAGCGGTCGAAAGGAGGCGCCCATTGGAGAAAATCCAAGGAGCTTCCCAATGACCGCGACACAGTGAATACCCAACAGCAAAAGAGCTGTTAGCAAGAACACGACGGTTTCTCCACCAATGTCCTATCAAAAAGGAAGAGATACTGGCAGCTGTTCATGCAGGGATTTGACATGCAGAAGAGCCAGCTGTAATGGGGACGTCACATTGAAAACCGTAGAGCCTTTGACGTTGAAGGTATGGTCTCATGGGGAGAAAGTACCTGCAACCGTAGTAGTAAGAAGTTATGATGTCCAACGGGCCTCTGTTAGGGATGACGTGAAAGTGAAGACATCTACAAATGCTTCCCCGTTCTTGAACTCCTGAAAATACTTCATAATCTCGGAGGGCGGTATGCTCTTTCGCTTCTAGCGCGCGCTCCCCGTTGCTTCGGCAAGTGCGACGAACTTATTTTATATTCAGTACGCGATGGCGTTGAGCTCCGGGAGGAAGAAGACGGAGGAGTCTGAGGGGAATTCTGGTGCGCGTGCGACACTTGCGAATCTCCAGAAAGCTGCCGTTGATGTTAAGAGTTCGTGCTGAACAAGCGTAATGACGACAATCCCTATGAACATTGAACGGCTAATGTCCGAGTCAGACCTGAGATACTGACAAGAATGGTGAGGTTTCGGATATCGTGATGGGATGTTCTTCACAATTGAATATTTACGAGTTCGCCGCAAGATATGATCACTATTTTGATGAAAACGGGGGGACTGAAATATATTCCAGCACAGACGTGGAGCCCGTTGCATAAAAAACAACCACATTTTAGTACAGCGCAGCAGATTTCTATGATCGAAGATAAAACGGGAAGATCATTGAGCACTAGTTGATATCAGTTCCAGATGGGCAAGCGCGAGAAAGCTGTTGAAAATTGGCGCGTAAGCAAGTAAAATACAGAACAGCAGAATCCCAGAAGACGCAACAGCAGTTTTGGTGTAGTTGAGGCCCTCCACAGCTGTTACCAGTTAGAAAGCTGTTGAGAAGGGACATAATCGATGACAACAGAGGCTGTTTCAATGCTGTGCAGCTCAAGTTCCCACGCTTCAATCTCCGCACCGTGTGCCGTTAGAGGAAGGACGATTTTCAAGTTAGCATCTCCGTCTTCCTGCTCCAATGTCGCACTACAAGTCTGCAATTCGCGCTCAGCCGCCCTCAGATCAGCCAGAAAATAACAAGTTCCGTGAACAAGCTCGGCAACTTCAAGAACTCTTTCCAGCTTGGTCAAACGATGGTCTGTCATTACCCTGATTTCTCGCCATTTTCGCGTCCTCAATATGTTACACAGATCTACAGTCCTTGCTCGGCGAGGTTAACGGCGACGTCGAAGTAGCAGCTACAAGGATTAGTGATGGTGCGCTGTCCGCTAGCTTTCTCTTTGTTTCTTCCCGCTGACACTCTAGGTAACCATTGCAGGCCACGCAGAGCAGTGGGGCTCAGTCACCCGGAAAAAGGAAAAGAAACCGACACCAGCTCCTGGTCATGCAGCGAAAGAGTCGGTTTCTGGGAGGGGTGATTTCCGTGGTGGCCGTGGCGGTCGTGGGGGACGAGGTGGTCTGCCTGGCCGTGGCGGAGGCGCTCGTGGTCGCGGTGGTCCTCCCAGAGGCGGCGCAGCTAACGGTCATGCTGCTGTAGCTCATCATGGCTCACCTACGCTGGCTGGCGCGCCAGCGACTTCGACTTCAATGGCTACCGACAAACATGACGCGTCGTCGGCCCCCAGCGAAGCCACGCCTTCAGCATGGGTCGACACATCGTCGTCTCTGTCAGAGGCACCTGGTGTATCGACTGGCGTTTCGACGCCTGGCTCAGCTTGGACTGGTGCTAGCACTACGTCGACGTGGGGCGGTGATACCGACGTCAACGGCTCAGTGTCGTCGGTTAATCTTAGTACTGCTCCCTCAAAGCCCTCTAAAATTCCCGCGACTTCGAAACTTTCATGGGCTCAAATTGCACGGTATGTTTTCTTTTATTTTTGAACAAATCGAAATAACCCTATGGTGTTGTCAAGGCCCCAAGAGAAGTCGACTCCACCACCACCTCCCCCATCAGCTCCTGTTGCCCCTCCTGCTCCTGCTCCTGCGGTACCCTCACCTTCCATCCCGACGAATCCTCCATTGCCACCGGCTCCGGCTCCCGAGCCTGAATCGGATACTCAGCATCTTGGATGGGAGGAACCGACAACAGTTCAAGCGCCTTCCTGGGACGATGAGCCGCCTGCGAAGCAATTTGCAGAGTCTTGGCCACCAACCGAGGCAAAGGCGGAACCGGAACCTCCTGCTCCCGTCGAAGAACCTACACCGACACAGGGCGTCAGAACCTGTCCTCGAAAAAAGTACCAGAGCCAGAGCCAATACCTTCACCTATACCACCCAAGGCTGCGGCTACGCCCGTACGACCAGCGCCTGTTACGCATCGTAGCAGTGCTAAATACAAAAGTGATCAGCCTGTTATCTTGCCGAGCTCGTTTGGCTCCACTGTCGAAAAGGTTGGCATGCAATTCGGTAGTTTGAGCCTTGGAGGAGAGAGTATATTCGATCCTCTTACGTGCGTATTCTGATTCGAGTTCATGTTTCTCATTCGCTGACAACTTAGCAGGCCTGAACTCGAGACACAGCCGGCACTTGAGCCTCAATCACCACCTACGCCCCCAGCCCAGCAGTCTACGATTTCCTCCGAACCGTCCGTGGTTGCAGCGCCACCGCCAACATCTACTTCCCTTGGGTCTGGTCTTTACCAGCAGCAGTCGCTTTCTCACCCGACTCAGCAATCTTCACCCCAGGTCACTATCCCACACACCGCCCTGCCAACTTCCGTCTCCCAGCCTGCTGTTCCCACCCAAGCAGCAGCATCTCATGTGGCTTCATCTCCTCTTCAACCATTTACGCAACCTCACCAGAGCGCCGTAAGCCAAGCGCCCCAAGCGCCCCCTCAATCCCAGCCCCTTCTCCACCAACAAACTCCTCAATCTCATCTCCCCCAACAGCTCCAGCAGCAGTCGCTTCACCAGTACTCACAGCATGGTCTTCCGACCCACCTCGAGCCCCAGCAAAACCAGTCGCCGCCCCAGGCCCAACCATCCTCTGCTGGGGCGCACTCTGCTTACTTCAGGCAGACCGATGCCTCAACACCATACTTCCATGCACCCACTCCCCCGGCGCAACAAACTCAAGATAACTATGGCTCCTTCGGTCTCGTCGGTCAAGCCCAACACCAACAAGGATCTCATCTTGGAGGCTTTGGGGGAGGTGACTACGGCTATGCCGACAGTCAGAGAGTAAGCCATATCTTTTGTGCAAATTTTACTATGCTAAGTTTTCGGTCAGGGTTTCTATGACAGTTACCAACAGAGTAGCTTCGGAGGCCGTAACGTATTGGGCAGCCATGAAGATATTAAAGGCTTGCCGGGAACCCAGCAGCAACCTTCATCAGCGACAGGCGGATTACCGCCTTCCAACGCTCAGACATCGCAGCAGCATCCATCTTCGCAGGGTGCCGGCCAACCTCAGAACCAAGGACCTTATCCTCCACCCCCCGTCCCGTACTACTTTAATCCTTACACCCAGAATCAGTACTATGGCACACCATACAATAATGCATATGGTGTTCCTCAGCCTTTCGTCAAATACCCGACGATGTACCAACCTCCAGGCCCCGGTTCTGCACCAAGTCCTGTGACAAAGCAGCCAGGTCCTGGTGGTAATGTTGGTGTGCAGCCCCAGAGCAACCCATATGGACAGAACTTGTACCAGCAGACTGCCGGCTACGATGATTATTCGCATCAGCAGCACTCACTCGGTGGTGACTATGGAAAACAGCTGTACGGTGGTGGTGCCGGACAAGGATTTATGGGAAGCGGCGCTGGAGGGGCATCTGGCCGTGGTGCAGGATCCCCTGAGACCGCATACAAGCCATACGCGCCGAAGGATGTCGGTGTTGGTGTCGGTTCTGCGCGAGGTGGCGTCCAGCAGCAACAACAGCAAGCACAGCAGCAGGGTCAGGGTCAGGGCCAGGCAGGACAGGGCGGTCCACAGGGTCAAGGATTTTACGGTGGTGCTAGGTTTGGTGCGGGCGTTGGCAGTGGCGTTGGCGGGCTTCAACAGAACGCCCATCATCAGCAGGGCGGGCCTCAAGGGCATTTGTACCCCCAGCAAGGCCAGAACGATGCGAGCTTCTACTATCAGGGCCAGACTCGATACTGGCAGTAAGGGATTAGTGCGATAACTCATTTTGTCTGTTATTCTGTCTCGCTTCATTTTTGTTTTTTCTTCCTTTTTGTTTTCTCTGTGTCTTCATCGTAGCATACATCTCATCTCAGTTTCACTCACTATTTGTACGTTTGTATCCTGATGCTCCGTGACATATAAAGTCTTATTTCCTGTCTCCTTGAGTGAAGATGTCCTTGATGTTCGTTGTTGTGCAAGCAAAGAAGTGTCGAGGCGTCTAAGTAAATATTGTGGGCGCTTGTTGTACTTGATCGACCACGTATTCAGCACGTGGACTGGTTATCTTCGAACTTCGACTAGCAAGTTCCTCAGTCACCGTCCTTGCAAGTCGATTGCTCTGTATATATGTTCTAAAAGCTTTTGATGACCTTGTGATTCGCTCTACGAGGATGCCTCTACCCTACTACAATGGATACCAGGTTCCTTTCGGCCAACCACCAGTTTTCCCGCCGACTTTTCACAACGGCTATACCAACTACACAAATGGATGGATGGCTCCTCCTGACATCCAGCCTTTGTATCCTAGGATCCCACCTCCACCTCCAGTACCTGCCCAGGACTCTAGCCCTGTCGATGTCTACTGGAAGAGACGTCTGGCGCCTTTACCGGGACATAGCTCACCTCAAGATCTTCTCGGTGGGATCCTCCGCAACCATGAGGCGACCCTTGCTGCTGTGACGATTAAAAAGCCGCCTGAATCCAGAAGAATTCGGGCGAAACGGAAACAACAACGCGAAGTCAAGGGTAAGGAGGCGCTTGCTAAGCGCTCGCCGACATCCGATATGAAGTCTTTAAAACTTGACAAATATGTGTGTTTTCATTTTCGAGCAGGATTGGTAGGCTTATGGATTCTCTTAGGCGAACGTCTTTGTACCTCAGTACCTTCGAGACATTCAAAAACAGCCGCACCACTTCAATGCCCTTCCCCCGTTACCAATATTTCCATCCCCCTCTTATTGTCACGGAATTTGTCCAAATGATATGATTAATACACTCAGCGATGCATATCAACCCGATCTCCTTTCCTCTGCCCCTCCTGAGCCTACCCTGCACTTACCGGGACTTACTGCTGAGAGATATCGCGAACATTGGAACACGCTCCTGGCGTGGGAGCTTGATCAAGTCGCCGCTGATAAAGAGCAGATCGTGCTATGGAAAATGGGTGTGCGCGTCGTCGATTGGAGGCAGTCTCATTTTTCTTTGGTGGTTGCCGGTATTCGTGAAAGTCACCCCCACCTCGAAGTGGGAGACTTGATTCATCTGCGGCATGTCCTCGTTGAGGAGAAGCGAGGGACTGGGCTGGCTTTTGAGGGTCGCGTTCTCACACTTCGAAAGAGAGAGGGGTTCATTCGTATGTGCCTTAATCCCACACTTTGATATGCTCATCCCACGCCGTAGATTTCTTTTGTCCTGACTTGAAGCGATATATGCAGATGTATATCACACCAGTTTTTGGACGCCCCATCGAAAATGGTCTTCCAGTTTTCACTCCAGAAGACTCTATCTCTTTGTTCTTCAATGTCTCTTTCACGCCTAGTGCACGCGCTGCTATTAGAATGAATGTGGCAACTAATATCATGGCGGAAGCGCTTAACTCAAATAACAGCAAACCTCGTTCGTTTTCTCATCGATGGTTATTCCCTGAGGTTGAAGACATAGTGATGATGCCACCTTGGGCGAGGTCTACTACTTCGCCACTGGAAGAAATTTGGATTGATAATGGTCTGAATAGTGAACAGCGGGTATCTATGATATATTACTCTCATTACAGCTCATTTGACTGGCTAATGGCGTTATCCGATTAGCTCGCAGCCTTGCTTGTCTCTTCATATCAATCTCCGGTCCCATTTCTCATTAGGGGACCTCCTGGCACTGGTAAAACGAGGCGAGTTTTCCCACCTATTCAATTTTATTGGTTATTCATGTCTTCCTTATCTTAGAACTGTAGTAGAAATAGTCCATCAAATTCTTCGTGTCCAACCTGACGCCCATGTTCTCGTCTGCGCTCCCTCGAACCCCGCCACCGATACCCTCGCACAGCGACTCGGAAAAGTACTCAAACCTTCTGAACTCTTCCGTCTTAATGATCAAAACCGAACCTTTGCTGAGGTTCCTGATTCCATCCGACAATTTTGCTGTACGTTACTTCTACTCGTCGCACCGTTTAAACACTCCTAACTTTTCTCAAAGACGTAGAAAATGACAAGTTTTCGATACCACCCCTCAAGAACCTGATGCGGTACAAGGTTGTGGTGACTTCGTGTCTAGACGCCGGGATTTTAACCGGCGCTCGCTGCACTAACAGTATGCTGGGAATGTTGGAGCACTCCGTTGTCAATATCATACACCCGACTCTCGTCTCTTCGATTAAGCCTCATTGGAGTCATCTCCTGATTGACGAGGTACATTTCATTCTCTTATGTTTCGTAACTGGAAATCATTCTCTCCTTCAGGCTGCACAAGGGTCTGAGCCTGAACTTTTGGTTCCAATATCCGTCGTTCTTCCCTTCTCTGATTCAGAAGATAAGACGTCGCACAAGGATAGTGTGACTCCTCAGCTTGTGCTATGCGGAGACCCGAATCAATGTATGTTACCTCCTTATGTTTTCGATGGACATTATTTTAACGGGAAATGTTTCATGAAGTGGGCCCAATTATATTTTCTGATCACTGCCGCTCAAATAATCTCGACATCTCGCTCCTTGAACGCCTCTTCGAATGTCCTTTGTATACCAATGAACAATCTTCGATTTATAAATCATTTGTCAATCTTGTAAAGGTCCGTTGTTCGTCTCGCTCCCCTTAGTGTTTAATCGAGATGGTACGTAGAATTACCGCAGCCATCCGGCGATTCTGATGCCCCCCTCCGCGTTGTTCTACAATGACACATTGGAGCCATGTGCACGCGGAAACGGCGTCGTTGCCTGGTCCGGGCTTCCGAATGCTAACATCCCGCTGACATTCATTGGAAGCACGAGCTTGGAAGAGTGTATCGACGAGGTGCGTTGATTCTATCTGTTTTATTCATTTCTTGTTCAGCGATGAATCTAGCGAGAGACGTGGTACAACACTGGTGAGATAAACCTTGTGGTGCGCACCATCAAAAGTCTATTGGCCGAAGGGGCTATGTCGGTGCCACCTCTTGTTCCGAAGCATATAGGAGTGATGGCGCCATGGCGAGAACAGGTGTGGAAGTTGCGGGAGAGGCTGCGGAAGGAACAATTAGGTCAGGTTGACGTTGGGAGTGTTGAAGTGCGGAAACAATACTGTATCATTGGGACAGGTACTAACTTCCTGACGTAGGATTATCAAGGAAGGGAGATGAGAGTAATCATCATCTCTTGTGTACGAGCGAGGACGAGATTTATCGAGGAGGACGGTGAGAAAGGACTGGGACTTATTAATGAGAGAAAAAGGTGAGCAGAACTGCAGTGTCCCGTACAGTCTGATCGAGACAGAGGGGTGCAGGATGAATGTCAGTATCACGCGAGCAAAGGAACTGTTGATCGTCATCGGCAACGCGGAGCTTATGGGGCGGGATCCTTACTGGATACATTTCTTACAGTTTGCCCTAAGGAACAAGTTGTACGTTGAGTTTTGATTATGGTGTATCTTCTATTGATCCTTCATCATTCACGTAGGTATGTTGGTCCAGACCTGAACATTGAAATCGATGGAAATTACATATCCAGACTGGAGTGAGGGACTTCTCCTTTTACATCGACCGCCTTATACTTACGATGTCTAGATCTCAAATGGTGACTGAAGGGTTGAACGAGGAAGAACAAGGCATTTTAACTGCTGGAGGTTTAGCGCGAGAAGTTTTGCGGGAGGTACCAGCTTGAAACACAGTTGAATTGTTGATTCCGAATATGCGTAGGGATCGGATATCTCTTCTACAAGGTCGTCAATGGAAAATGCTATTCCTTTAGACGGACGACGACGCTATTCATTGCTAAACACGATAACAACGACGCTCGATCCTCCGCAATTCTTCGAAAACAGGATAATAGGGAACTAGAGAACAAGGCCAGTCTCCTTAGGCTTATCAGCCATGCTGACCCTCCCTCCAATCACGGCTATAATTTCCCGGCAGAAGCGCCCGATCTGTAACTTCCACCCCGTCGGCTTCTTTTACCAAGTTTTGTCCGAATCTGATGGATCAGAAATCGCAGGCTCTTTCTGGAATAGAGTACAAGGAATGAACTTCGCTTCTTCTGAGTTTTCTACTGGGAATTCTGTGCGCTGGCGACTCTACCGACTTGAAATGACTTCAAAGACGGCGTTGCTCTATAGCTGAAGAGAATCCGCGGAAGAAGGGGTTACTATCACGCGCGTGTTTCGGGGAACGTTAATAACCCAATTTGCAACCGGTTGAACAATACGTCCCTGGTCTGGATTATTTATAAACGAAATTTTACCACGGGTCTTAACCTTTCTCTTTCTCTTTCCCCCAAGAAGCAGAGAATTTCTCGAGCACGTCGACCCACCACATTCTTTAACGAGCACTCTCTTTAACAATCGCAATGCGCTTCTCCGTCATCTCCTTTGTCGCCGTTTGCGCCATGATTGCTGGCCCCGCCCTCGCCAATCCGTCCAACACCCCCTACAATGGTTACTTGTGCCCGGACCATGACCAACAGGGCCACGGACAAGTGTCGGGCAAGTGCGATTCCCCTCCTTTCGCCAACGACTACTTCGGATGCACGTATGTTGCAAAGATACCCTGCTAAGACGCATCTAACGTGCTCGTAGGTTCTACAACGGCAGAGGCACCGGAAGTAACGCTTGTACATATCACAAGGTATGTTCAGATTATCCAGCATCCCTGTATTTTTTACTCAACTCCCAAAGACCACTGGACAATGCACGTCATCCAATAGCTACTGCCCCTCGACGGCCCAGCATTCCAGCTCCAAGAAAAAGCGTTCCCCCGTGGCGGCCCCTGCTACCCCTGGTGGTATCTCGTACAACAAGCGCGCTTACAAGAACGTAAGGCATCTTTTACTTACGCCATCTTTTTCATTAACTCAGCCCTTCTTAGCGTGCTGCCCTCTAGACAATCTTCCTTCTTATTACTCAGGGCTGTCGTGTAAATGTTCCTTCGGCCCTTGGACTATATACCTGAGTAATCTCTGCACATATTGACGAATAGACAATCTCGTTAGCTTTCTACCTGGTACTTTTTAGTCCCTCTTTTCTGATGGTGTTTAATGGTGATATGGGCGCAAGTAGATAGCGCTATGACTCTTCTGATTAATATACCCTATGGGTCAACATGTCAATGGATTGGACCTGTATTATGATGGATCACAAGCCATCTCGACCAACCCCGCAGCACACGGCGGCCGCAGAACGATAAGCACCCCTACCTGTGTCTCCATTCGTTGTTCCTGCATGATGTGCACAGTCAAACAATATAGTTCATAATTGGATGAAACACTAGAACACCATTGAAATTTATGTAGCACACGTCCACATGCCTGCTAATGAATGCCCTCCCCTAGACACGAACCGTGATCTTCGTTGCGACAACATCAACGTCCGCAACATCAGCAGGTTCAGCCAACAACTCGTCAGTTACAGCCCGTACCGCCTGCGCAGCCTTTTCCAGCTAAATGGAACCTTCTTCCTTCTTCGTCCGTGAAGAAGTCCAGAACTCCGAAGAGACCTGGGGTGTCGGGGTACTCCAGGCCGAACCAAAGCAAAGTCTTCTCTTCCTCTGCAATGAACGAAAAGATAGTAGTCTAAGCGGACATTAACATGAATTTCCGCTTGGATCTGACGGGGAAACGTACAAAGATAAGTTCGCGCACTGCGTCGGCCTTCCCGGGTTTGGCCTTGAAGAATATGACCAACCCGACTGGCGCACTAGCAGTCTTCTCAGTGTTCGGAATGGCCACCTTACTATGGCTCTTCATGATTTGGACGCTCTGCGTCATAGGCGAAGACTGGAGAAGTTCGTTCGCGTCGTGACCCCCGTCAGTAGCAGCATCAAAGACGGTAAATTTCGATGGCGAATCGGTGTGTTTCAGAGCCATCCAGATCTCGTGGTCACGCTGATAGGTGTCCAAAAAATATATCGACAACCGTGTCGACTTGGTTGGGTTTAGCTACAAGCTGGGTGAGGACGGCTGTGTAATTGGAAAATTGAGCCTGTCAGCTTTCCAGTATGGTAAACGGCCAAGAATGCATACCCATGGAAATATTGATGTCAGAAGATGTTAGATGCAATTGCGGACGTGTTTTTGTGCACTTTCCGGCTGGAGAGATGCCAGTGTAGCTATCGTAGCTTTATAGACGTCGTTGATGCACCGTGACCAAGAATATGAAGTTCTGAGTCATCAAAGGATGCGAACGGCCTCGGGAATAGCAACGACTTGGGTTACTTGGGGCATGCGGGTTATAGTTAAACCAGAACTGTATTGAAAATCTTGCAAGATGGATAGCCTTAGACTCGAACCAGTCTCACCGCCGGTTGATGACAATCGATCAACTCGGGCAGGCGGGGATAGCCTTAAGAGGAGCATAACTTTTGGCGGGGATGACTGATGCTGCCGGATCCAATCCTTCAAGCAGAAAAGTGTGCCCAGAGAGAAATATATCCTCCAGGATGACTAGGCGAATGCATTTGGGGGGATGTGCAGGGGTCCTGTTGCTGCCTTAGTCATTCAATCCTCGAACTTGCTGAATGCTGAGTGAGCATTGATTCTCGAGCGTTTCCTAACCAGAAAAGATCCGGCTTGCCATCCTAAAAGTCGTGTCGTCTTTCAAAATAATAGGAAAATATGAGCGGCAGTCTCCTCACCCTATATTGAACTGAGTGCAGCTAAAAGGTAACGGTCAAACGACATGAACGGTTTGAACTCCGACACGACCGGTTTGGCAAATGCGGCGACCACGTGCCCATCGTGGTTGTCCAAACGATCATCATCTATGCAGACCGTTGTTGAAGGCTAAGGGAAGAGCTCCCGACGGTGCCGTCGAACCGGTAGGCAGGATATTCTGGCGCTCACGATTGTATATCGGCGCTTGCTGATGCAGAGGCTGTCATCCAGATACGAAAATATCAGTTAAGTTCAAATTCATTATGTATTTCGTGTAATACCTACCTCCACGCTTGGCCCGGGCCACGAGTCCTTTCAGATCACGAAAGACCCCTTGAGTGGACGACTCGCAAGTCGTTTGAGAGCAAAAGATGTGCCGTGAGAAAGTCGCCTGCGCCAAGTGACATCGACAACTGGGCTTGGTCAAGTTGAACTTGAACTCGGTTCGTCAGACGACTTTCTCTTTGGGACTCGCGTGGTGGCTGTGCTGAAGGGCGAATTCTCAAAAACTGTAAAGACGTAAACGCTGCGTTCAGCCTTACCAAATACTATCGTGTTTAAATCTACTTGCGAGCAAGAAGAGAAAGAACCCCGATACTCCGAAAATTATCTTCCAACGTTAAAGCCGAGTCGCAGCAGCAGAGGCGTTGATTTTCAAGTTCTCAGATACTATTGCGTTCATTACCATTCAAATATTCAAAGGCTTCAATTGAGCAAGGTATTATTATGGATTTGGGTAACCCCAATTTTGAATAATTTTGCTACTTGAGAGGTTTCTCGGTGATATCGTACGTGGGTGTTTCGGTGTATACAACTGAAGGCTGGAGCTCCGAAGATATGACAGCATGACAGCATTGAACGCCGTCGGTCATGATGCATAACACTGTCTCGGACGAGCAGCCTACGAGAATCAAGGTCCAATTCTCAACTATCTTTTTTGTGACCCTCCCAGAAATTAGAATGCCATGGCTGCTTGTCTGTGCTACTCTGTAGTGATCGACCGGGTCCATTGGGTGATCTGACAGACGAGGTTCATTTGTAATCTATGCTGAGGTTCTCTATTGCATTTATTTACGTATCCTTGCTCTCTGCCAGAGTGCCCCCTTTGCTCCCTAGAAAGATATCATCCCAATTTTTTGAATTTGAATCATATCGTTCTTAGGTTTCGACTTGCAGTAAGTTGCGCCTTTAAACTCAAACCAGAAGTTGGAGATATCTGAGCTCGCAGTGGCTGTTGTCGCATGTCAGAACACTTGCAAAGATGCAATTGTTAACAGGCGGTATGCGGACGGGATGGAATCATGCCTACCTTCTCATTGAGTTGTTTTAGACTCTCTTAATACCTCTCCTGAAACTCATTAGGTTTCCAGCGTTCCCGGCATCAGAGGGGATCTGTGAACATACAGGAGTATCCTTTCTTCCTTTTTGATGGTTGTGGATATTTCTGTCTGACGTGAGACCAGTCCAGAGTCAGTGAAACAACATACACATCCTCATTTACAATAGGAAGACAAAGAAACTGGACACGAGGTACTCTTAAAAATAAAGAAACAACTGTGAAGCTATAAAGGTGCTATTGATACACTGGGATAAGACGTTGTCATATATTATTCTCCACCCGTTCTGGGATCTGAACTAGCTGCTTCTACATCTCGGCTATCCCTCGCTTCACTCCGCTCAGACAAGGATATGTCCTCAGTGAATACTTGCGTTGTGAACTGCATAGTGGCATCAGTATATAATGAGCAACCGGAGGTATCAATATCTTTCGGACATCTTGATCCTGCCAAGTGCTACAGGGAAAACATGAGTTTTAGAACGGACCTAAGTTATACGATCGACCCACAAGGACGATACGGCAGGACAATATGCTGTGTATAATGGCCTGGAGTCTATGGTGGGCCATATGGGTTGATGAAGTGATTATGCACACAATGCGCGACTTACTGTGATCCTCCCACTCGGACCTGTGAGGACTTGGAGCAAAGTATGAGCGCTAGGGAACTTCGCCGATCGCAAAAACATACTGTGGACTGCACGGCCAACGCTATATTCAGGAACCCTAGCACTGCCAGGGAGCCATTAGGGATGTACTGATGATATCAACTGAAGGGGCTTACTCAATGTCCACGAAAAGTAGAAAACGCCTAAGCGGAATGTTCAAAGCGGCGATCTCGGAGAACATGGAATTCACCTACCGTCTCTCCACAGCGTGTCTAGTAATGGCGCTCGAGCTGTTTTGCGTACCCTCCGCCGCAACCGGGTTATACGGATCAAGGATAAAGAAAGTGTCACTTCATTAGAGTGAGAACATAGATTAAACCGCAGAAACAAGCTTAGCATACCACTCTCGTACACGATGGTTAACACATAAGGAACCACGTAGGCGTCCCTTACAGTGCTTATTAGGGCCCTGCATTCGGGGTAAGCTGCATAAGCCGGATCGACTACATATGACGACGGTTCAGATGTAAAAACCTAAATAGGTGATACGGAACGCACCTTCGGAAGTTGATACGTCCTTTGCGATGACTACCGCCGCCGGGACCACGGCGGCCTTGACCCAAGGGATTGAGTTTCGGATCTTCCTCGGAAGAAGGGGCCGACGCACCACAGAAAATACAGTCAAAATAATTAAAATCCGTCGACTCTTTTCCCATATGGCCCAGGTCCGTACAGCAAGGATAACTAGATGTTGGGTTCATTGAGAGAACCGTAATGAAAGATATTCAAACCTACATTCTGAAGAAACGATGGAAGCCAGACGAAGCACTGATACAGATCCTGTCAATCGGAGCGGAGTAGCATTGATCGAAGCCTTATTACCTATAGCAATTTGAGATAGTAGAACTGTTTTATTTCCTTCTTGTATGGTGTAAGACTATACACAAATCAACATCAAGCGTTGGTGAACGTCATAAGACCACACTCACGGGTAGCAGTATCAAGATTGTCGTCGCTAGAATCGGATACCGGGACAATAGAAATGACACAGAGGTCAGAGTGATGCGCCGGGGCTTCCAAATGAACCGTAACTAGAGTAACAGATGGTAAGAACAAGGAGAAAGGCGCCAAAGTGATAAGAGTCTGCACCTCGTCGTAAAAGGTCAGAGAAAAGTCGAACAGCTGCAGTGTTCATGACATTAGAATGAGGTGCGGTATAGGAAGGACTTCGGGGACGTACAAAAAGCGTAGCGCATGCAACTAGATGTGACCCAGCAGTTCAGCCCACCGTCCGCGTGATAATTGAGGGAGTATACCCACAAAGTATGCCCTGATAGAAAAGCTTTAGCCTCTGCATGACGCAGAATACGCGTTTGGAAACACTTACATTTCCCATTCGACCATAACTGATGCAGTTGTAAAGGCTCTCGAGCTCGTCGTGCGTGAGTGCCCCCATAGACATGGGGGCTGGGTGAGAGAAAGTGGAGGAGAAGGGTACTCCCTAACTTAAAGATACCTGGCCCTTATGCATGCGCCGAAAATATCATTTCCAGCCAGGGACTGATCATCGAGCTGAGATGTCCCTGACACACCGAGCCTATGCCGATCCCCCATATAGCCAATCATACGCGTGTCCTGTTTCGTTGGGTTGAATGATCATCATGTTTCGCGTCTCAGTATCGTGGAAGTTGAGAGGAAAGGAAGGAATAGTGTGACGCCGAAGTGCCGTAGGCACGGCGACCACAGCTATTTATGAAATGCGCACCCTTGGAACGAAAGCATTGTTCCCTCAGAACTTTCACTGCAGCTCGCAAAAATCTAGCCTTTCATTTCCTGCGGAATTCACCGAGGAGGACCAGCGGCGAGCCAGAGAATGGTCGCTAGTAAGTACTCGGTACTGGCGATGCGGCAGAAGATCACAACTCTGTGTAGGGGTTAAGCAAGAATATGATGCCCAGGGACCGATAATTAAAATTACCGAAGAGTCGGGCGAAAGCATGGGAAGCTCAACCATAATCTGGGTAACATCGGCATGATAGTAGTGAGTCGAATCTTTGGGACTGAGATGTCTTGCAACTACAGCAAGTAACTTTTACTATATAGGAGAACTGTGACTTGATGATTGCGCTGCATATCAATTTTTGCAGATTCTTTTGTGGATGATAAGGTTTATTGAGCCCATGTGCCCTGAAGATGGTCTTAGCCTTCGAAGTCTCGGCGAGTATTTTGCGGGTATACTCGGAGGTCAACCTGGGGCAGTAGACTCAGTCAAGTAGAGCTTGTAAAAATAACATACATTGCATCCAAACACATATGATACAAAGATACCAACCACACATGAAATCACCCAAAATTTTGATACAAAACTATTTCTTCATCTGTATGGCATCATTAGCAAACCACAGGCTAAAAACGAACACGGGGATAAGATACCTTCTTCCGCGGAGAAGGACCGGGCGGGCCGTCCAGGATTACGATCTCGTCGTCACTCTCGTCCTTTGTCGCATGTGGGCTCGGTGGCCGGAGCTTCGCGCTAGCCTTCTCGGAGCGTGCTTTGTCCGCTTTCTTCTCAATTTTTGTCTTACTCCTTGACGACGACTCGGGAGGATCTTTCCTTTTCGCTCCCTGCTTAGCGAACATGGCCTCAATACCGTCTTTCCTCTTGTCAATTGGTTCTATGAACGTGGCTGATTCTGTGCCAACCTTGCCGACTTCCTTTGGTACCTGATAACTATGATACTAGCCTAAGTTTCGACAATGGGCGCTAAGAACAAAAGCGTACCATTCCAAGGGCGAAGATTTCTGCTCATATGGACCCAGAAGGCCTGCGACATCATCTTTCCACTGTCGGGACGACGTATCTAGCCACCGGTCCAACGCCTCCATGGTTGACAATATCACTGGCTGACGAGAATGCAGCCACTCGAATTCAGGGGCGGCTGCGGTAGTTACAATTGTGAATGTCCACAGAGGAGTGTCTGAACCTGTTTTCGAATGGTTGGCAACAAAAAATCGCTTGATAGAGGTACGTACCTTCTAGGACGACGGAATCATAGAGCCCAGCCATGAGCATCAGTCGCTTTCCACCCTTGTGGCGCGTAAAGTGCGGCAGCTTTTCTTTGCCTTTGGTAAGCCACTCATAGTAGCTAGACAAGCCATTTTAGCACTCGCTCTAAAGGATGCATTTGACCTACCCTTCGCAGACAACAGCACATCTCTTCCTTCCCTTCAAACTCTGCCACATACCGCCTCCATCAACGAGATTCTCCGCACGCGCATTGGTCGTATTCAACTTGGTATCTTCGAATTTCGACCAGTGGGGAACTAGGCCCCATTTCATTGTCTGCAAGACAAGCATGTCTTGGGAGCTTAGCTTGCTAGTACTTGGTTGTGAATCTGAGTCATTATTTGAGCCTTGGGACCGGCGCAGAACAGGCGCCTGCGTTCGAGGCGCGATGTTGTATCTCGGAACAAAATTATCTTCGTCAATCCATTCAGCAGCGGCGGTCTGGGCTTGAATTTCGGCACGCTTTGATGTCAAGTAATACTTTTCAGTTTGTAAAAAAAACCGCCATAAGATACTACTCACGGAGAGGTGTAATGCGAATCTACCGCACATTCCGTGGAATTAGGAGGCAAGTCCGAAACGAATATTGTCACGCGTCGTGATTTAGGGTGACGTACATACACGTGACCATGGTCACTGAGAGCCGGTCTCAACTGAACTTCAATTTTTACCGCCTGCTACACTAATTGCGTGTCAGTAATCGCGGCGACTTTACTTTACACGTCCTTATCTGGAGTTACGTCTGTCGCAAAGATGCGATTTAGCGGGGACGAACGATTCTTATCCTCGGATGACAAAGTCGGGCGCCTTCTAGTTACCTCACAAACCTTGGCAAATCCCAGGAGCCCCACTCATATTCCGAGCTGCGTACAACTGCGACCTGGACATGGGAGAAAATCCTCCAAGCAGGCAATCCCGAGTAACTTTCTACCACGTGTAATAGAACTCAGATTTCAAGTTAGTAGCGCCGCATTTTCTACGCGTACCGCGAATCCAGAGCATTTCGACGACGGTCACCGTCCAGCGCAGTCATCCAGTTGAGAAGTACGATCAGAATACCACGGTCACTTCGCCGATTTGAACACGAGTAAGAAAACAGTATAATATACGTATACATCCATGATGTCATCTACACTTTAGCAATTTAGTACAATTTCAAACATTCTTCCTTATTCTAACCCACGGTCTGACCTACTTAGAGCTTCTGGGTAGACTCCGTGATGAATTTTTCACCCTGCGACATGTAGATGAGTAGAGTTTACACAAGGAAAATGATAAGAGTACCTTCTCGATGCTAATCTTTAACTCCGGAAGAGCAGCAGCAACCAGACCCTTCTCTTTGTCCGTCAGTTCACCCAATGGCAAGATATTCTTGACACCTTCGGACTAGACGGTGGTGTCAGCAGATGTGAAAGAAAGAAGGGAGGCCATGCTTACTCCCAACTCGACCTTGGCGGAGAAGAAATCGAGCTCAACACCGAGAGTCTTCTTGGCAGCAGCGTCCAAGTGGATAAAGGTGGGTGCAACAATTCCCTTCTCACCCTTGATGGCACGCACGACCTTGTTAGCGAACTCAGCACCGGCATAGGCCATACCTGATAACCATCGGTCAAAGGAGATGCAGTTGAAAATGAGTGTAAACACGTACTCAAAGTAGCGCTTCCTGCACCGTCCTTAGCCTTCACCACTTCGTCACCTCCGAACTGGATCCTGTTGATCAGGGCATCCAAGTCCGTGGCAGAGAAGGAAGATGGAAGAGGGTGAGAAGACTGGGAGAGAAGGGGCACAATGGTGACACCGCTATGGCCACCAACAACGGGGACAACAACGCTTGTGGGGTCCGATTTGGTGAGCTCCCCAACGAATGTAGACGCACGGACAACGTCAAGAGTTGTTACACCAAAGAGTCTAAGGGCAGGGCAGTCAGTACAGGGGAAAGTCAGGGGCAAAATAATTGGGGATGCATCAGGTGAAAGAAATGATGGAATATGCGGAGGAGGATGAGCAGGTGACATACCGCTTGGGGTCAAAGACTCCGTGTTTTTTGAAAACCTCGGCGACGATAGGAACGGTAGAGTTGACGGGGTTGGAGATGACAAGCACAAACGCCTTGGGGCTGTTCTTAGCGATTCCAGTCGCAAGATCTCTGACGATGCCAGCGTTGATCTAGAAGCAGACTGTTAGCGCTGAATTAGAAGATAAATGCAAAAATACTGTTACCTTGAAGAGATCATCTCTGACCGCGACAGTATCATTATCAGTAACCACGAACGTGTCCTCGAAAGAAGACCTACCTCGTCATCTAGATGGATGGCCAAATCAGTAAAGTTCGATATGACCGCGCGAGAAATCTCACCCCGGGCTTCCTTGGTACGCCAGCAGGGATAACGACAACGTCCGCGCCCTTCAAGGTCTTGGCAAGACCGTCGTCTGGCGGCAGGTAGCCCTCAACCTTGGCTGGGGTGGAGATATGGGAAAGGTCGACGGCAACACCAGGCGTATTCACGATATCATAGAGACCCAAGGCGGTGATAGCTGGGTTCGCCTTGAGAAGCAGGGCGAGGGGTTGACCAATACCACCTTTCAAGTCGATTGAGCACAAGTGAAGCCTTGAGTAAGTCGAATAGACATATACCTGCGGCTCCGAGAACGACTGCTTTGACCATGATTTTTGGATGAGATGGGTGTTGAGTGAAGGGTTTGGTTAAAGTGCGGGGTACGATGAATCGTTTTAATCCTATTGGCGGAAGTTGCCGAGGGCTCGATCATTGCTAGTAACTTACAAGTTGGCGGCAAAATTCGGACGCGGGTCAGAGGAGAACCGACGGTTTATAGGCTCACCGCTAGCGGCATACAAGAAGAGGCGTCCACGGCAGTATCGAATCAGGAAGTACATAAAGGTTTTTTAAAATCAAACACGGTATTTTGGGAGAGAAGCAAGGCGGCGGCCCTACATATATCATCTTCCTATTTTACCCAGAAAAGAAGGGCCTTTGATGAGAATACACTCAACGTGAGCATCCAGGACTCAGTCCTCTTCGTAGGTATTCTTAGAAGTTAGGTATGGGTCATCATATTTAACTGAGTTCAAGGACAACGTATGAATACATTTATGCCGGATACCTGCCTTCTTGACTGGTGATATGGATGCGATTGGTAGTAAGGGGGAAAGTTGTGCCGCCTAGTGTCAACTTGAGACCGAAAGACAGCAAGGGCGATAGATGGTATCATTGTATTGGCTACACGAAGCGGAAGATGACGCGATGACAGGCGTTGCAGAGGCCTATGAAAGTGCTCGTGGGACAATCGGCAAATGAATAACGTCCAGTAGCCGGTAAGTACTTGTCTTGGCTGATATTAAGGCTTCCTTATTCCGTGAAGACAAGGATCTGGCAGAGCCCAGAAACACGGGTTCCCGACATATCAATAATACAAACGTATAAGTATGACTTGATTGTATTCAGAATTTCTTGTCAAGGAACAGAAGGTCGTCCAATGCCCAAGTCTCTGAGGCCAGCGTAGGGGATGGAGGCATAAGATTGCTGGGAGAGGGACAGGTTCCGGTCGATCTGTCGCGCATTCGAGAACTGAGCACCGTTAAGCAAATAATATGAGGGGGATAGCACTCACTGCTATAGTAGAATGGAAAGTCAATAATCATTTTCGCGATCCCCATCGCCAGTTCATTATCAGGCTTGGGGACTGTGGTGCTCATGGAGATGGTTCGGACAGCCGACAGGTTTGTGGTAAAGCGAGTCACAGGTGGTGGTCATTTTTAAACGCAGACGGCGCCACCTCTGAACAGACAGGTGGAAAGGCTGATAGACTCAAAGGACTGGGTGTCGGTTACATATATGTGTCGATTTTACGGTTCCCAAGGAGGTTGCAGCTGCAGCGTATCAGCGTCCCGCTCAGTGCCCAAGCCTCGCATCCCCATTAGTTTATTGAGGTAAAATGCGCAGTGTCCGAAAGGATATAATCTGTGCCAACGTGAGCAAGAGAAAGCTGGACCAAGTTTCTTGTGAGAACACTGCCAGTGAATGAGCTACCTTCTAAAGTTCTAGTCCGACTTTGAGCTACTATGAGTCCCGTCGCGATAGGAGGGAGGCCTGACGCTATACATTAATATTGCCGGGTAATGCATCGTATTCGTCGCCACCAGACGGAATTTTTGGGCCATTGCCAAGTATTCAAAACAGCGAGTGGATCGAAAGGCAAGGCAACGATGTCGTCGTCTGCCGGAAGGTGATCGACGTAATAGCCGGTACCGGTTACCTCTTCCTTCTTGTCTACGATGTCATTGTGGGTCGTTGTTCCTCTTGTCCTCGAATCTGGGTTGACATAAAGGGCGTACAGGGCGTACAGGCAAAGAGACGTGCGTACAATCTGTACGTACGTTTGGCCCCCTAGTGGACGTTTTACCTAATGCTTACTTCAGGAACATATTTTCGTCTTTTTTCTTTTCAAAGTGGTCGTCGTTCGTGGCAATCGCAACAGACCCTCGTGTCTTTCATTAAATAAATGAACAATTCAAACCGCGCGGGAGTCGTTATCATCTACCTACTCCCACTGCCATAACGCTCTTCGTGCCTTCCTTACGCACTCTCGTCAACCATTCATTATACGGCACTTTCTGGCTGCCCGCACCCTCGATCCATACCAACCTTCATGAATCCAGTAATGATGTCCCCATGGCCTATCGTTGTGTTGCCCGTGCAAACCGCTGCGGGCCGGTTCCTTTTTGGGACAGAAAAATGTATTCTGACAATGTTGCGGTTTTCCCTTCCCTTGGAAAAGTAGCGCCCCTTTCGCATGCCAAAAACTGCTGCTTTCCTGCGAATGAAAACCGAGTTTCCTCTGCTCTGACCGCGGGAAATAACTACCTTAAAACAGTATGTAAACAATTTCGCCTTTCAGCTTGTTTTTCTGAACTCGTTCTTACGACTAGAAGATCATATGGAAAAATCCCACGTTTTGAGCCTTCGTTTCACCGATCGGAAAATGTAGCGGTCCCGGCAGTGAATGATCTAAGCACGTAACCAGCGAAGATGGTGGCACCGACTTACACGAAACCGTCGTTATCGCGCCTCGGTGGATCCTCGGTCATTTTCCCTACCGGTGGAAGTGTTGGACGTGCTTTATTCAAGTTGCCCATCCTGGATTTTTATCAGACAGCTGTAAGGTGAACATCACATCGGTCACCCCCACAACAGGATCAGCACGTCTGAAGCAAAACATTTACCCAGATCCTTGTTACAATCTTCCAACGCTGCCTGATGGCTTACATACCTTTATCGCCACCATCTGGGATCTTCGTCGCTATACACACTGCAGTTTCGACCTCTGGTTATTCTGGGGTGGGACCTGTCCAGTACTATTTGACGCAAGCGTTCGGGCGCTGTAGCCGCAAGGAGCATTTGATGATCACCTACTTATACAGTAGATGGACACCTTCAAATTCAATCTTCAAACGATTGCATGGTTCAATTGTCAGGGCGGTATCAGGTGTGCCTTGATACAGTTCTCTATCACTTACTTCACTTTTTCTCATCAACGGGTTTAGGACGTACCGCAATGTCAGATATAAAACCATTGTCGTTATCAGGAGCTGCACCTATGCCATGTCCGAAGCCTCGTTGAAGGGATCCCCCCACTACGAGCACCTGAGCCAATCGTGCATGGACTCCTCAAGCATTTCAAGCTCGTGGACTTGGCCAAAGTCCCCTCACAAACCCTCTCGCATCCACCATCCACTCATTCCATCACCTCCTACTCCCACGACATTCTTTTCTCGAAATTTATCCGTCATCAGTCTTGCGTTGCTGACAACAGCCACTTTCGTCTGGACCGCGTTCTTTGCCCATGCATCCACCAACTTGTCACGGTCGGTAACCCATTTCCATGGAGGGAGAGAAATCACCGGAGAGCCCGATCCTCCTCTCATTCGGTTAGGGTCGCCTTCGATGACGATTTTGTTGTTGCAGATCAGCACTTCTGTGACGACGCTTCTGCTGGGCGAGCTGGCGATCGCATGCTATGAAGGGTAAGGTGGCAGAGTGGCATCGTCCTCATCCGGTCGTGGTCAGGACTGTGTACTTTAATTGGGAGACTAGAGTCGAGAGGCGACGAGGTATCATCGGCGTCGCCCGGTTGTCACGAAAAGCAAAGGGTCCTCTTGGTCTAACACGATTGTGGTGCCTGAAACGATGTTCACCTATATTGTCCGTGTTATTCCGTCGAGTCGTCTTTCTCTTCGATATCAACTTCATTAACTTTTTCCCGGGTCACCATCGACATGTGCTGGCACGAACAACCACCGGGTGGGGAGAATTCCAACATGCAGCCTCTTCAGTATAACCCCCTTGGCTTTCAAGGATTCCTGACCAATCCTCGACAGACCTTCCCAATTGAGGCTACCGAAGATCGATGCCATGCGACCGTTGACTCTGTCGCCTCCTTGGCGAACTGCACGTCCTACGCCGTCGTCACCAGCGTGGAGTATCTCAACGCTGACGGACAGGCTGGATACAGTCTTGGTTCACAATTGGTTTAGTGGGATCAGGATAATGACGGTCG
>JAUEPT010000415.1:0-22934 GCA_030435635.1 Armillaria borealis | reverse complement strand
TCCTTGGAAAGTGATACTCATGCTGGACGTGTTAGCTCAGCAACTCCAGCACGGAATTAATCTTAACTGATCATTAGATATCAACTCGCAGGCAGCACGGCGGGATCTGTGCGTCAAACTCGGGCTTGACGGCCTGAGTCCCACGACCCCTGGCCCGGGCTCGAGTTCGAACCTTTTAGTCCAAGAAGTTGTCAATTCCTGGGAAAAGACATGCCTTGGAGAATTTTATCAGGCAGCTTGAAATTTTCCAGTGCGCGGATAATTTTGCTTCCATTTCCTAGTACACGCAAAGGGAAATATGTGTCCAACTTCGCAGTTCTCCGTTGATTTCTCTGCGCCTAGTACATTTTTGTACCGCAGATTGTGGTTTTAGGAGGATCCCTGACTCGAGGTGGCCCTGTGAGCTGCCAATGTGACCAGGCGTTCCTTGAAATCCGGGGTTCAGATGATGATCACAAAATACTTACAATCGATTGTGATGGTAGTACGGGATATGGACGGCGAGGAATCTCCTCTCCTCAAAGCTGAAGCTGAAAGGAAAGACGAGTCATCCTGTAGCGTATGACGGCAAAAGACTGTACCAATTATTCAAGCGCTACCGGTGCCGGACTCGGAAAAGTTTGACGCTCCAAAGGTGCAAGAATTTGGGAGCGAGACCAGATCTTCGTATAGACTCCGCGTCACCGGCGGAGGCCTGGAGGCAATCCCGTGAACATGAACTTTACTGACTTCGAGAAGTACCCTTCGTAACCAAATAATCATGTCCAAGAGCTGACCCCAAATTTCGCATTCTCCCAAAGTAATTTTATACCGTATCCCGGCCTCAGATTGGTGGATTGGCAGTCCCTGTGACATATTCGCGCGTGTAGTACGGGCACGCAGGGTTCAGTCTAAATGAAATGCCCAAATACAGCTGTATCGTGGTAAAACCTGCGAACAAGAAATAATAAGTACAGTTAAGCACTGTGCAGAGCAGGCAACCCCCCAACAAAGCTCACTGCTTACCATAAACAACTAGACTTTTCAATGGAATCAGATCTACCAACCCGCGCCCAACCCCGGAGTACGATGATAGTAACGTTCACCTCGGCGGTCTTGCAAGCCGTAGGGGCCGGAACGAAGGAGTACACAATCGTTTATGGCGTCCTCTTTTATTTTTTCTTTATCCACCCCCTCGTCTCTCCCAGCAACATCATAGCCCGTCTCAATATCACCGTTGACAATACTAGCGCGCTTTTCAACGACCACCGCGATATTTTAATCGTGGAAGAGATGAGACTGACAGAGTAAGCATGGCTATCCATGATTATGATATCCCTCCTCATTGAGCTCCAGATTGCGAGCCGACGTACTCACACTTATAAGAGAAGATCGTGAAGCATCGCAACAGGTTTCTGTTACAAGCGCACACTCGTTAATGATCTATGCATTCGAAAAAAAGAATACCTGGAAGAAGGCGCTTCAATACGACAAAGATATCAACGAGTTGAAGGCGAGAATGGAGGTACGTCCTTGGGTAATGAAATGCAGTATACTGACATTTTCACGGTTTACAGATCATCTTGCTCAAAGATGCTGAAGAACATGAGCGGCTCTTAGTTGAGCGCCACAGGGTCTCTAGGCAAGGTATATTCGCGCGCGCAGGGCAGTTTTTTTCTGTTATGTGAAGGTGAGTGAGGGAATGAATCTATGGCCTAATTGGACACTAATATCAAGTATCCCATCCCGGCTACAAACAGTCGAAACATGCTGCCAATGTAAGTACTAAACGGCAGGACCCATACTAGTACTTCCTCTCCGACATGATCCCGGTACTCGTTTGGCTCGCATCTTGATTGCCCTTTCCTACGTACTTAGTGGTCTCTAGATACTTGTGTTAGCCTCAATTCTTTCATGCATGATGCAGATTGTACCTTTCAGATATTTGTGCATCGGCAGAATGGTCATCCTCCTCCCTAATCCACCCTCTCCCCGTCGATTCATGCACGGCGGAGCTATATTGCATAAGACACATCGAAACAGGTCCCTTAGGGACAGCAGGAATTATAATACAGACAATTGCCGTCCAACGTCGGCCTCTTCCTTCTGGAGGTAGAGACTATATTATGACGCAGGGTACGCTTGTATTAGTCAAGGATAGGCCCTCATGCGGCATTAGTACTGGAAAATGGTTTGATGAGACGAAGACAAAAGTTGATACAGCCGCGGCGACATCGTTCGTCACTCTGTACCAGTCTGGACTCTGATGTTTCTAGTTAATGGCGGTGAGTCAATGACGGGAAAGCGGATCTCATGGCAATAGACGGTACAGTCGGTACTGGAGCAAGTGTGTTGTGAAAAACGTTCAAAATCAGATTGGAGCGGCGCGTTGACACGTGACTCGGCTGCCCGAATTGTGGATCCAAATGGGTCCTTCCTTCCACTTTGACGGTCCCCAGCAAGAACATAGGGCTACCTCATGGGGATTTTTTCCTACCTCCTTTCAATGCGCTGGGCTGGTCTCTTCTTGCTTCCTCAAATCGTTGGACACCGGCTTTTCAAATCGCTGGCAGTTCAAGCCTGTTCAAGCACCCGGACCAACAATCCAGTATTACCTCGCTGCTTGTCGGCAGAATGTCCCGACCTCCAGATCTCTTGCAATGACAAGGAAGAGTCTACCATGCTGGCCTAGATGACCCCACGGCCTAGGTGTGTACCATCACTCCGTCCTTGTTTCGTCCTCCCCCCCCCTAAGTTGGCTGGCCAGATATCGTAGGAGAGCAACAACAAGCGCAATATATCGACGGCCGGTTCCAGAAACAACGAATCCTTTGAAGGCTACTCCCACCGACTGCCATAGGATCTGCCTTGGTCCCACAAAAGCCAACGTTGGTCGAGACAAATGTGCGAAGATTTGCCTGCGGCATTGTCATGGGAACGTGGACGTGGAGTTTCTGGCTGTTGACGAATTGGGTGGGCTCTGCTTCTCTGTGGCCTTTATTCATGTCTAAGATTTGGGCTTTACACAGCGTTCACCTGCTATCGTATACCGATATAAGATTGCGACACCTCCGAGTCGCATCAACGACAAAATTGCGACGTGAATACCATCCTCAATGAGCTGCTAAGGTTCCGGTAACGCAGGTCGCAAGACGATATTACAATGACGGTCGTCCCATCTGGTCCTCGCCATTGGATCTTCTCGTCACCAGGTACCCGTGGTCGTCGATATGAGTGGGTGGTCGCTTGCTTAACTAGACCATAGAAAACGACGCAGCTCTGCATGGGTACAAGACGAGCCTCTATAGTATATGTGGTTGGTCCAATGGGATGACAGTGACGCGTTCTCACCAGCGCTTAGTTGTATCCCTCAAAGGAGGTTAGATTCGACGAGTTGCGTTGGCGGCGCATTAGGATTTTTGGTGGTCCGGAAGGGTTCCGGAATCGCGTTTTGGATCAGCAAGTTACCTTTTCACATACATCTCGTTATCATTCTTATCGGCAATTCCAGGTATTCAGTCCTGGAGTCTGGATGATTCGGAATTCTCTATCGGATCGCTAGGGCAATGGCTAGCTTTGTGTCGACCCTGGCGTAGAAAAGGAGTCTTTGAGAGAAGATTTATAAGAGACGTGCAGTGAGCCCCAGTGATCTGTGGCTGCACTGGAGCATTAAAGGACCGCAGGTACGTATGTTTTCCTATCCAAGCTCGCCTTCCTTCGCAATCATCATTAACATGCATGGCTCAGGGCGAACTGTTACCATAGATGCTGAATAAGTCAGACTGGTCGCCGTGAAGTCGTTCCAATGTGCATCACCTGTCTATGTGCTATGCCTATTTGGCCAAGCTGCGTGTCACACATACTGGGTTCGACTCCCAGGAGTAGCTTGATGAAAGCTTTACATCTGCATTTTTTTCGTGGTCAGCTTGCCAAGTAATACTTCACAATTACCTAATTATGACGCATAATTCCGGCAGCAAGACTGGACATACCCAGCGGACGCCGGCGTGCAAACTTCGGACGTGGCTGGACCTCGAGGTCAGTGGGCGCGTCCGCCCGACCGTTTTTAGATTGGTATTCGTTCGCTATCCGCAACTGCGATGATCCCTGTGTGCCGCCACCAGAAATACCGCGATAGCCTAGGTACGGCTCGTTCCGATATCATCACTATTCACTAATAGAGTCAACGACGTGCAGTTAATGCTGCGCGCGCGGCACCATCTTGAAGCGGAGACATCCCGACAAAAGATTGGCCATAATACAAAGACGATCAACCTTCGCCTCCATGAATGATTCATACGTCTGTTGCGCCGTTGGTCGTCTCAACGACATGATTGCCCTGCACCTTTGAATGTAATGACCGGGAAGGTACTCGTGTTTTTATCCCTATTCCCTTCGTGTCTAATACAGTATATCGTGCAGAAGCAATGGGCGACGAGCGTCGGCAACGTTCTACCGATAATTCGGTCGAGCCAGGGACATTTGTTTGTCACCGCCGATGCAACTGATGCTCCCCGCCTGCTATCTCGTCTTGAGCAGGGTCATATATAAATACCCTGACCCCTCCTGCCGTGCGGCGAGCCGTTATCATTCCTTTTCTCTTCCTGACGCATGGAAATCAATCAAGTAGCGGAGGTTCATCTTAGTCCTCTCTCCACTGTAATGACACTAATCTACATCGCCGCCCAGTGTGATGGTGAACTGCGTAGCAGCCTTCCCACCTGAACTGTTGCGATCACATCTCGGGATCAATCGAGGTGGATAGTGAAGTCCATCTGAAGTTCCAGCAGAGAGCGCAACAACATCATTGTTCTCGTGATTAGCTTCTAAAAGCACCCGACAAAGCTGTTGATATGCGATCGGCGTACAGCCCGCTGGTACAACAAGCAGCGACATTATCAAGAAATGTCTTGAAATGGTTGCTCCAGACTGATGGACCGAGTCTATTTGAGAGTTGGAGCTTAGTTTGAAGGCGTGTAGCCGTCCCATCATATCATCATCGGGCGAAATCCAAAGTCAAGCGAAGCAGATATGATGTGCCGTGATGCCCGAGGGAGCTTGAACGGCGTGGCGCAGGCCAATGGCCAGGAGAAAGCTCCGAGTACCCAAAATAATGACGCACACGAAGCTTTGAGCCTGTCCCGTGTTACGTTTGGACACGTGCTGGTAAGTATTTAAAAGTAGCGCGCGCTTAAGCCTTAATTAAGTGCCCCGTCCTTCTCCCGCAACCTACTACCAGCATTCAGCGATGGCGCCTCGACGCACTCGTGTAGGCAAGCTCCAAGGGATTTTATCCATGCCTGTTGAGATGTGGCTCGAGGTGAGTCTACATGTCGTCAATCCATTTTCATTCGGCGCTAACTCTCTCGCTTGTAGATTTTGAGCTTCCTCAGCCCCCAAGACGTTCTACAGCTCGCTCGATCCTCGAAGGATCTTCGCTCGATATTCATGAGTCGGTCGTCGATGGCTATCTGGAAGGCCGCTCGCAGAACGGTGGAATGTCCGTCCCCGATATCAGGTTTCTCGGAGCCAGCATGGGCGAACCTGCTGTTCATGAATACGTGCCATGTACGTTCATATTTCTCTGGCAACCAGCTACAACAAGGCGCTTAATGTGTTGCCAGTTTTGTTGGAAGAGCGTCGTGCGCCAGATCGATTTTGTGCTTCGAACGCGAATATGCTCAAAATGCCTGAGCAAGCAGTGAAGTATTCGGCTCACTTCTTTTTGGCATAGTACTCATATATCCACATAGTGTTGTGACTAATCCAGTGATAGCTGCCAATGAAGACCAGCTCACTCTGATCACGACGCTCTTACCTACTAAAACGCTGCCAAGTAAGTTTAGAGTCTTCCCTCACCAATAGAACCGATGTTAAATCGACGATGATCAGGTCGACGGAGTGGATGCCTACCCCTTCAATATCTACGAGAAGAATACGAAGCTGTCGAGGCCCAGTTTCTTTTCCTTCCACAAGAAATGAAGGAGGATTACTGTCAAGGGAGGCAAAGATATGTTGAGGAAGTGACCAATGTACGTATTCTTCACTCTCTAGTTCATCTTTGTATGACCATATCCAAGTTTGTATCCGTCGGTAAAGCTTGGAGTCAAAAAATGGAAGACGAGCGCCAAGCAGAGCTTGAGCGGCTGAAAGCGGACAGGGCCTCCAAGTAGGTGCTTTATGCAATTCATTCACTACTATCCCGGTAAAGAGTTTAATTTCAGCATAAAGGAGAGGCTGAAAGCTCTCGGTTACGGAAAGGCTTTCGATTATCCCGGTTTTACATTCCGCTTTCGCCGCCACAATCTCGTCAAGCAGCCGAGAGCCCTCACACATCAAGGTGAGGATCTCTTGACATTGCCTCAGTGAATAACTTTTGTTAGTATGTGCACAGGTTGGTCCAAGATATCTGACACCCTCATTCGGTTTGCAAAAGAAGCAAGCGATAAACAGATACACGAAGAGCGCGTATCTCAAGTTCGTCAGCGTATCCGTATGTCTCGAGATTGTGCACGTCAGGGCTGCTGCCGTTCTGCGCAGAGTGCTCTTAAACACGCTTCGGTCGTTAAACCCCGCTTAGCCCTAGCCGGTTCCGTCTTTGAATCATTTTTCCCATCTGGATCGCCTCACGCCACCACCATTCCTTCCCCTATGGATTTCTGCACCTTCCGCCTAGTCGAAAATATCCTCGACCTCCCTGACGATGTCACCGTCGACAACCAGAGTTTTGTTCCGCTTCTGGGATTATTCCACCAACAATGGATGGAGCGTACGCACAATGAGCTCATCAGAATCTCAACGGATTCTATCGGCTCGAAGATCCTAGAATCTATGGAACAAAAGACTGCCGTTCTCCAGCTGGCTCGTAATGTGTTTGTTTGCAAAGTATGCGGGACTCGCGAGTTGTTCTACCCGGAGGTGTTGGCACACGATTGCTGTACGCGCCCACCATCATATCCTCCGCGAAAGGTCCTTTCTGACTTGGAGCGGAGGTGTGCGTGGAATTCGAATTGCCTGGCTCGACACGAAAAACTCACGACTTTTATGTCAACCTTGATAACGGCGGTCGGTCTTGACGTAGAAACAGCGACAGTACGAGATATCGATACTTTGGAGCACTATTACCACTGTCTCATATGCCAGAGGGCGAATATTGGTTCTGGAGGGTTCAAGAATATATACGGATGGCGCTCATTTGTGGTTATTCCCCTTATTTTGTTCACCGCATGGCTAATATTCACATTATCAGATTCGACACATGGATATTCATTACTACGCCGAGATAGGAAACGCCCCTTCTTACCCTGTAGATTTCGAGATCCTGTCGTCAGAGAGTGTTGAGTCCGACACCTCTAATGGCGTGCAGCTTGACCCGTTCCGTTGGCGATGCGTTCATTGTCGCAAACTTCTTGAACCAATGCCCTTTGACGTAATTCGAGATCATCTGCTACATAAGTAGGTCGCCTTTCTTGGAATCACGCTCTTGTATCTAAAAGATTCATTAGACATTCGGTCGCCGAACCGGTTATCAAGGTGGATTATTATGAGGACTTTGGGATTTGTCACTCGAGTTTCAGAGCCACGGCCAGGATAGGGATGGTGTGGTCGTAAATCATATTTCTCTATTTCACGTTGTTTAAATAGCTGATCGCCCAATCTTTCATCGGAGTTTACATGAAAGCAATAGTGTTATTAGCTCGGTCTGATTACTCGATACAGCTTGAATCTGATAGTCAATTGATAATATTATTTGGCTTCACCGTGTTGTCTGCAGGCCCAAGGGCACCTAACCAAATGATATATCAAAGACTGTTAGATATACATGGCCATGATATATCAATACACTGATCCTGCAGTCAACGGGTCGATATATCAACTGCATACGGGCATCTCGTGACTGCCTCCGTCACCAAGATTACCTGCTCGCTCAACGTCGGTTCTCCGCCCTCGTCCGTCGACAGGCACTCCCGACAGTGTGCTTCCTCTGTCCTAAAACGTGATAGCATGCCCCGCCATCTGCCTATAACTTGATACCGCAAATTCAGGGATCAAATTCGATCGCTGATCAAGTGTCTTCTATTGGATGTCTTCCCTCTAGCGTTCACCAGAATAAATATCCCTGAGCCCTCCCTCCCTCCCTGCTGCTTTTACTAGGCAGTGCCTAGATCCGCAATCACCACATAGAATACAGATCGTATCCGAGCTCAATGTATTATGATGTTTTCGAATTACGTACTAAGTGTGTTTTTCTATGTCACAAGCACTTTTCCGTTTCTAAGTACCCCCAGACCAAATTCTATACCGGAAACAGATGTATATTATATATTACAGGCCAGCATTAGATTATCAATAGCAAGTGAAAATGCAATTCAGTTGGAACATAAAACACAAGACGTAAAGAATGATGCGCAAGCCGGAAGAAAAATTATTGGATATAACAAACGAGTATCTAGCTCGTTTCCTTGGACGCTTGCAACATAGAGGCACGGACATCTGTCGCCAAGACACCACGGATTGTTGGGATATCACCAGACAAGTCTGGGGAAATAGGCCTGGAAATATGTCGTCCAGCTGTCCATCTGGTAATTGGGGACGAGGGTCAATTTGAGGTGGTCGACGTTGGTTGGGATTTATCGGAAGAAGCCGATGAATCCTAATGGTTCGGTCGGTCGGGTATTGCTTGAACCGGATCTTGCCTTGAACTTGCCCCGACATATTCACTGGCTTTTACTCAATTCTCTAGGTATCATGGTATCAATGAGGGTGTAAGCATTTTATGCAAGTATTATTGACCCAAATTCCTCTATTACAGCTCCACTGAGTATATATTTCCCATGTCAAAGCACAAATCCTGCATACTACTACAGGTCTTTTTACTCTACGTGTTGCAGAAAGACACTGACACGGTGCTGATGTTTTCTGTCAATTAAATAATGATTATTTGTTATTATTGAACATATTTTCATAAGCTTACGAAGTCGCTAGAGCAAGGCATGAAGAAATAAATATCATATGATTCATATACTCGCAGAATGCTTAACAAGCCTCGACTGCATCATTCAGAATTGAAATGTCGCTACTCTTAACCAGACTTCAGCGACTGCAGCTGATATATCAAACACTCACGGTAGAACTAGGTGATTGATATATCACTCTGCGGGGTACTGGTGGCAGTCCGCACTTCTGCCATCTAAACGATCTTGCCTTCGTTCCTTGTTTTTCTCATCTGACGGCGAATCCCCAGGCTCTGACTGGTAGCTGGCTAAGAAGCCAGCATAGACGTTGTACCAATAAAAAGACATGGCTGGACGGGGTTGAACTCGAGGTCCCCCAAGTCTTTTCTTCCTTGAATTAATATCGGCTGAGTATTAGGCAGTGGGCACTAGTAACTATATGATGCTGCAAATGTCCACCCGCCCCATCACAGTTCCAAATTTCCATAAGTTCCATTTTCCTTGATTAAAGTTCTAAAACCAAACTGAGAAAAAAAAGTAGGGATGACCACCGTACCATACGGTTACTGCCGTATAAGGTACGGCCGTATACCGTATCCACCGTATGTACGGGTACGGGTACGGTGGGCATCCCTAACTGAAAAAGTGGCAGATATCGAATATGCCCTTTCGGATTTACACCCAAATCGAAGCATGATTGTACCTTTACGCTAAAGGGCCCCTATTATCCAAGGATATGCCATCAGTCAAGAAGGGAAATGTGACTCTCCCGGAGAAACCTTTTGAGAGAACGAAAGCGCATTTGATTTTACCAAGAGTCCTCAGTCAAGAATGAGACATCATGGTGGACGACTCATAAAGACACAGTCGTACACTCCGAGCCCGCCTTACTCGGTGACAAGTCCGCGGACAGGAGACCCCACAACGATTCTCCCCGACCAAGAACCATCTATCTTGGGGTGTGATTCATCGTACGAGCTAAATCTGCGTGTAATCCTGCTGCAAACGTGAGCGGCCACCGGAACAAACAGCCTGGTCAATAAAAATGGATCATTATTGCATTACTCTAGTACGGACCTTCTCGGATTCGAACCAAGACCAAGACACGGCGGCTACGGTTAAGCCAAAGGGTCTCTTCCAGATGCTGGGGCAACGTTGGATCGAGGGACCGCGCTTAGGGTCTACAACCTGAGGGAACCAAAATCTGGCGTAGTGAAGATGTAGGCGTAGGCATAATTATCCCTTCACAAAAAGACGACTCTCGGCGCTCGTCTGGACCACATATATGTTCAAATGACTTTACTGAAACAAAGAAAAATCTACGATATTCTCATGGACTCCCTCGGATTCGAACCGACTGAACCATATGGCGTCGCAAGTCCCAAGGTGCCAGGATGTCTGACGTCTCTTGATGCTTTTTGCCTCTCGTTAAGCAAACACTAATCCATACGAGGATATGGAAGAACTAAGGACGGGCACCTCAGATCTACAGGTTTAATGCATTTGGAATTCGTATCAGTAGTACAGTGTTTCCATCGAAAAGAACCCCCCGGAGGATAGCGAGTATCTAGTCGGCAGATTTCTCCGGCAATGAAGGGGACTGCAAAAAAAAAAGACTCGGACAGCGACACAGTGGACACCCTCGGAGCCGAACCGAGATTATGAAGTCGCTTTTACGATTGAGCCAAAGCATCCATGTCCATGGATGGCAACCCTAACAGATTCTTTCCTTCCCATGTAGACGGCGCCAAAGTCATTCTACCGGGCACGTCATGAATTTTGTTGATAATCACAATGGCGACATAGCAATACGAGTACTAGAAATAGATAAAGACCACCAAGTTGGTAGTCTAATGCGGGGTTCTCCAAATTCGAGGCACGATGCCGCCGAAATCACCCTGGGAGTTGGGTAAACTCCGAAGAAAGGCTTTCATGCGCGGGCTTTTGCCGAGTACAAGGAATCCTGTGTGAGATGTCGGAGAGGGACGCGACAGCCCCCTAGTACTGGACCGTTAGCGTACTTAGAGTATATCACCAACACTCGCTCTCGCTTCAATCCCGCGTTGGACCTCGATTTCCACATCGGGCAACAAGACCGGTAGTGAAGGGGACAGGATTGCCCGGGAAAAGATACTCGGAAATGGAAACTTGAAACCAGCTAGCGGCGAAATGAATTCATGCGCTATCTGAGTCTGGTAAAAGATGGCGCCAAGGGGAGCTGAGGTGGATGAAGAAGGCTGATACATCTTCGGGCTATGGCGCGCATGCAGCGAACCTCTGCCCGTCCTGGTCCCAGGGCAGGGCTCCATACAGAGCGTGATACGGAATACGAAGGAAGACACCCTTTCAGATTTCTTCTCGAGCGCGCCTTTCGTAGCGGCGAGTGCTCTATCCACTGGCATAGCTTATACTCCTCGAGCGCTTATCGCATAAGGATGTGGTCGAGCCTTCAGCTGACTGACGTGGTTGGGAGCAGGGACTTGGAAAGGGTATACGCCCATCGCCGGGGATGTGTTCTGATCCGGCACCGGGTTGCGTGGCTGAGATCTGAGAAAGGACATCGAAGAGTTAATAAGCGCTACTGGAACAGGTCAGACGAGCTAGAAGGAGCATTCGAAAGAGCATACGTACCCCGTGTGAAGTCGGCCGCTCTTCTCATTGTCATCTCCTCCAAAAGTTACGATTCCTCCGCTGGACGGTGGGAGATGGCGACGCGATATGGCTCTTAGATTCCGTGCACCAAGCGTGGTGACCTTGATAGGTTCCTCGCAATCGGCTCTTGTAGTACCGGGTGAGGTAGTAATATGCTGGGCGCTAGTGAACGAATGAACACGACGAATGTGAGAGGACGAAGGATTACTCACTTGACACGATAGCCGCGTCATTCGTTTCTTCAGCGTCTGCCACTGGTCTTTCGATCAAGGCGCTCAGACACGCCTTTTCCCGCCTCCAAGCCACGCTCCTGATGTGAAGAGGTTCTGGACGCTCTTTTGTTTAGATCAGCATGGCACTGCACACAGAGCATGGTCAAAATGTCGCAAAAAACGTCTCGTCATCCATGTGGTCCTTTCCGTACATCGCGCTCACTACATCCGTCAACCTGATCCTATCATGGAATTCGCGTATTCGCGACAGGATGATGCATGCAGGAAGATGGAGCGGAGCCGGAGTCAGCTGGCGCTGGTGCCCAGATGGGAGCGAACATTGACTCGGGTTATCGGTAGCTCGTAGTCCAACCCCATCGAATTTTTGCTCCTGCGCCGAGCTCCACGACATCGGCCGCAGAGAACGAAATGATGGCGAAAGCCCAAGAAATTGACACTGGCTGGTGACAGTCGAAGACCAAGCGACGTCGAAAGTGAGCTGGGCTTTGAAGGTTACTCGCCATCCAGTCGCAACTTTTTCCGAAGAGATAAATGCCGGGCGCGGGTGCTAGGGAGCTGATGAACACGACGGAATGAATGAGAATAGAATTTACTCACAGCGAGGGTGCGCCGCGCGTCTCCTCGTCATCTAATATTTTGACCATCAGGCATATAGCTACCCTCCAGCCCCTGCTCTTCTCTGTGTGTATGTTGCAAATAAAACACGGTTCGTCCTCCAGAAGTGTCGCCCTGCGATGGGCCCTGGCGCCGGTACCACCACCACCACCATTAATCGTGCTCGCTGGTGTATTCTGGTTTTCTTGCACGGTATCACACCATAACAGGACGGTACAGACACGAATGTAACTCGGCGACGCTGGGGCTGGCGGCCACTGGGCGTACCGCATTAGGGTGCAAGCGAGTGTCGAGCGGGCTATCATCAGCACCCCAATGCTATGAAGCGATTCGTTCTGCGCCGAGCTACACAACAACGGGAGTTCCTGACATATGGTAGCATTACTGGGGGATCGAGCCAAATACTGGAACTGCAAAGCCAATGAGCACGAGGATGAGAGATCGAGCGAAAAGCTAACGCACGGATTATCTGTAATTTCTTCGTTATCTCAACCTTGTATATTGCGCGCAACCAGCAATCTCTCTTCCACATCTTCGACAGTAGGCAAATTCTTCCCCTCGTTCAAGGCGACTGCCATAAAATCTACAAGGATAAGATGCTGGATGACTGAGGGATATGCAGACGCCGAATGAGGCGGCCTGACAACCAAAGGCAGCCGGTGAGTTTGAATTTGTTTCTTTCCAACGATGTGCGCTCTGCCAAAATCGTGGAAGGCCGACAGTGAAAAGGCAAAAAAAATGGCGCTAGCCCATGAAGCTGAAGTGTCGCTAGTTGTTGTCGAGGAAGCGCCAGGGTGCCAAAAGGCCAGGCGTGTTTCGTTATCGGGCCTATGCGAATGTGTGAGCGACGAAAATGATTCTCGTACACACACAGTACTGGAGCAAGTCGTACATGATGAAAGCAGGAAACAAAGAGGAACGCGTAACCACGTGGCTCGGTTGAGCTTAATAATTGTGGATCCAAATGGGTCCTTCCTTCCATTTTATCAGTCACCGGCCATAGGGCTGCTTCCTGAGGCTTGTACTGCTCTTCTCTTCTCTTTCATTTCTCTACCTTGCGACGACAGTCTCTTTCTCGTTGATGTCCTCAAGATGTTGGACGTTCGCCTTTTGAGCGTCGGTGGCTAACCACCGATAATCCACTGGCCTACTCCTCGCTGTCCGTGAACAATTTGAATACTCGCGCCAATATGATCTCTTGCGATGGCAGGGAATAGTTTACCACACTGGCCAAGGTGAGGCGTGTATTATCAATTCGTCCTTATTTTGCCTTCCCTTCTAAGCTGGCTGGCCAGATAAGTATCCTCGATGAGCGGCAAGCACAATATATCCAAGGATCTGTGCCAAGAAAACACACAGTAGGCTTCATGTCCGACCGCTGCATTATCCTGGGAGCGTAGAATTGCTGAATGAAAGTATGTGTACTTCTATATATATATTTATATTTATTGCGTCTGCTGATTTGGACATCGTATAGCGCTCACCTTGCTATTTACACCCCGCTCTGCCATGCAAGACTCTCCACCGCAACATATGTGGGGGTACGAAGGCTTCGATGCTTTCACAAGGGGTATGCAACGATAATACGACGACCAGTTCCCCTGTATGGCCCTCCCCTCGATGGAACATGCCTGTCTTGATATCCTCCAATCGACGTTTCACATAATCAAACTGTGCTCGAAGCCGAAACAAGAACATCTGTCGAGAGATAGGGAACGGTCCCAGTGTTGCGGCAGCTATGGAGAATACGAAAGGGAGTTCAGATACACATCAAAGGACTGAAGGTATGTACGTCAAGGGTCCAGAGAGACGGTTACGAGTCTACCTAAGACCGTGACCGTTCGTTGTTCCCGTTCCCGTGTCTCGTTGTTTCATGGGCCCGAGCTACGCTACATTGTTTCTCGAAATGGTCTGCTGCAATGTTCGGTGCTTGTGTTTTGTTGCTTTCATGGGCCCAGGTTCTGCTGCTGTGCTTGTTCTTGGATGGCGGCGTGCTGCAAACGGCGTGCTTGACTCGGTGTTTGCGTTTCGTTGATTCCGTTCCATAGGCCCTGGCGTTCCTGCTGCTGCGATGTTCCTCGAAATACTGTGCTGCAACATTACGCGTCCTCGGTGCTTGTGTTTGGTTTCGGTCGTTCCTGCCCTGCCATCTTTTCGGTGCTCTACATCGTTCGTGGTCTGAGCCTCTTCTTTCACCGCAACTCGGTTTTCTAAACTCTAAACTCTGTCGTCTTCGGCTCGGCACACATATACTATACTACATTACTACCCTTTTCAAAGTACCCCGCAAAGTGTCTCTACTCCGCGAGATGTACGCAACTGTGCGGCGATCAAAACGGTACAATGAGCCACGGCGCATGGCTTGCCGTGTCAGGGCTGTGGACCCGGCCGTTCCTGGCGCCGGTCACTACACCATCCGCTGCAGCTGCTGAGGTCCAACGGTGTCTGTATCAGCTTTCTTTAGCTCGAACGATGGTGGTGTGAAATATCTAATCATTATTCTTCTTCCCCGATGCTTTCCTTCGCATTCGCCTATAACACGATGACACTAACAGGATTGCTGGCTGATGGTATAATCATGCACCGTCCCCATCAACCCTTCGCTCACGAAAAAAAAAACCGAGTCGAACCGCATATCTGGTAATCCGAGAGCCATCATCCTCCTTCAGACACTATCACCGCAGTCTGGGGGAAAGGTCGCAATACCGGTGTAATGGTTGAGGATGAATCATAGCTTTGCTCTCCACGGACCACCATCGAAAATGCCTGCCGGTGAAGAAGGTTAGAAAGCATGCGTCTCCTAGCTGCTGGACAATCCAGACCATCATCATCATCATCATCCTAGCTGCTGGTATTGGCGCCGGCATAGCCTTCCTTCACACGTGCTCGCGCCGTGTTAGACTGATATGTCATATTAGCGACAACGTGACCATGGTCCTCTCATCCTTTGCTCTTGTAACTGCCATGTACGCCTAGGTTTATATTTACCAAGACGTCAGAAGGGACAAACATTCGCACTTTGGGCTTTACTGCGGTACTACCCCGCATAAAGCGTTTGGGCTTACGGTTCTTCTCGTCAGAGGATCTGATCATTGGGAGAAGGTTGGAGTGTGGTTCATGGCTTTCGTGTATCCTGACAACACAACTACAACGGCTATCAGGTTTTCTCTAGTTCTGATCACGGGCTCGCGTGTACATGCTATTGTTTTCCTTGGTTCCTGCGGTGCTGTTTCTGTCAGTGACTTTACCCACGCGATAATAGAACAGAGCGTCAACTATCATAGATGTCTCGGCCTCGAGTAATTGCGATAACAATTCGAAAATGATGCCTTTTGGTGCCGCCATCACATATATTTAGCATCGTTTCCCGGACTGCGCGCATGGACTAGCGCCCAGCGCGCTAGCCATCCTGAACATGTTACTCCCCCGGGGGAACCAGAGGAAGTTGTTTCAGTCACTGTACTATCAGTGCTGTTCCTTCGCCCTCTCCCAACGGCCGGTTTGTGCACTCGACGCGTGAGGCGAGAAAGAGAATAGAATGATTGTATTGTTATACTAAGGAATTAAGCAAGTATCCTGCTACAAGGCTAGGAGATTATATCTGAACTAGTGTAAATAGTCTTTGACAACAGAGAAAGTAAGATACAGTGCGAAAGCAAAAACAAGTCCAAGAAGCTGCGGCCCATGAGAGCAGCTCGCAGACCACCATCAAACCATACCATCGGTAACTACTATTTGTCTAAGTGCGGTCTGCTCATTAACCTCCGCGTCTTCGAGTAATTTAACCTGTCAATCATAAGATATAGGTGCGACACACATTTCTCGGAGCGCACCTCTATCTTTGTCTTCAAGTCGGTAATACCTGTGCGGTACTCACGACCTTTCTTCCAGGTGTCCTTCACTTTAGATGCATACGCCATCCAAGAACGAACATCGGTAATCGAGACGCGTCGATAGGCATCGAGATGACCTGCGGTGAGCATGTATGTCTCGGCTCTCAATCTACCAAGGATTTAATAAGCTAAATATTTACAGCCAGGGGAATGGACATGCTTACTCTCTCAGTGTCTTCTCCACCGTAACCAACAACGTGTTGTGTTCATTGAAGAGGATGGTAGTCTCGTCAATGATGGCCTGGAGCCGACCAAGGACCATGAAAGGCGAGACGTGAGGATGGATAAAGAGTACGTAGAAGAGGAACGCGTAAACCGCTGTGTATTGTGCCGTTCCTGCGCCGACCGACTGCAGTACAACTGACATGAATACCACTACGGCTGTACTCTTGGAATGTCCGGACAGTGGAAGGCTAGAGTCCATCCTAGATATCAGTGGACAATGAATTATTGTCATTCTTCAGAATGGACACTTTTATACTACGATACAACATCCGAAGAAATGGGCGCTAGCTTCTTCGAAGTGTACGGGATGCATTGCTTCTGATGCCATCGAGTCATGTATCACCATAGTTGATGGTGTCTCTCGGTCATACCTCCCAAATGCCTCTGAAGCGAGTCCCTTTGCAGAGCATGAATGAGACTTTTCTTCGCTTGCTTGCCAAGCCGAATCCTTTTCGCAGAACAACGTGTAGCGCTACGTCAGCGCTGATTGAATTATAAGGCGGGTTCGAGTAGGCGTGTAGACCGATGAGTCGATATGAGTAAGTGACATCACAAACCCGCACAGTACGTCATCTTGAAGATCAGCGCGATCTGAGGGCGATGGCCGAGGCCTTCCGTGGCGCACGGATTGCCTTTTGGAGAACCCACCATGTAGAAAACCGGTCCAATCAGGAACACCGAGGTTCTGTGCCACCACGAAACGTGTTACGTCGCTTGGCTTTCGACGGTCCCGCCGACTTCCAAGTTGCTTTGTAACACTCCTTTTTCCACTGTCCCCACCATTCTAGTATAATCGTGCGCCTGACAAGCGCCCTGTGGCCCTGCATTGGCTGTACGTCGTTCCTCGTCACCACCCTACGCCGAACTCGATATCAAGAATGTGGTTCATACTAGATGCATGGTGTCGCAGTCTTGGGAAACTTTGTGGCACAAATCTAGCCAACCTCTGTTGGCCTTATATCTGGTCAGGCTTGTCTATATCCATCAAGAGTACTCCGCTTAAGCCTTCAGCTTCAGGAATCACGTCGGCGGCATACAATGAACCATCAGAATTCTTTTACTTCATCTCGAACCACTCTGTCTAGAATCCCCGCGCGCCCTCGTCGGTGGTTTGATACGCGGATTACCAAACCCGCTTTCCCAACCCTTCCTGTCCGTGCCAGCTACGTGACCTTCTGCCTCACGTCGTTTGACCCTTCAGTGCTGAATTGCACCAACAACGTCCTTACTTCATCTTTATCATGGACCCAAATTATACCATGCTTAAAGACGGAGCATCGCCCTGGTCGAGTGGCAATCACACCCACTAGTCGAACTGCGCGGGGTTATATCAAAGCAAAATGCCAGAGACTGGCTGCGACTATCCTAGGACTTGAAAGCGTCCGTATTTTTATTCCCAAGATCTCTTGCCGAACACTAATAATTGACACCACGCGCAGTTCAATAACAATGGACGTATGCGGGACCCGCTACTTGTGGATTCCGCAAGAGCAATACATTAATGTTGTTTCTATGGCGAAGTTTGTACTGATGTTATGGTCTGTGCAGCTTTATTCGAATGGGTCGTCTCCACGTCTACTTGCGAGGATCTGCCGCGGACATGGAACCGTCACGTTAGACATAGTCGCGGAGGCTATGCAGCTCGGCCTACTCGATGCAGCTATCATTGCTACCATGCTCCTACAGTGCTCGCAGAATATTGATTAAATTTAGTATATTTTTTGGACAATGCGGACGGTTCTTTTCGTTTCGTTTTCTGGACAGAGTTAGTACTATATAGCTATCTCATAGGGAATGCATCTAGAACACTAGAGCGACTTAGCAACAGACCTACACTTCTTGTATATACCCACCTGGTATATTCGTACTGCAGTCTTATTTTTTAACTGTTTTTACTACAAATGGGACATCGGTACTATCTTATGAGAGGAGATGCGCGGATTCCGCGCCCCAAGCGGGGTTGATGTTCCTCGCAATCCGCTCTTGTTTCGTGCGGGATGAAGATGAGCTGGGCACTAGCAATGAATGAACACAACGAACATGATAAGACGAGGAATTCCTCACAGTGACGTTGATGGATTCATCTCTTCGTCGTCCGGTATTGTTATTTCGACCAGACGCTCCAACACGCACGTCGTATATAGCAACCCTTTCCCGCCTCCGAGCCACGCTCCTGGCGTGAATATTTCCTGGACACTTCCTCTTCCAGGTGATGCTGCATACAGAGCACAGGTAGAATGTCGCAAAAAAGGCGTCGTCATCTTGAGTGATGTCGTCCATTTCCTGTATATCATGGTCACTACATCTGCCGTCCTGAGGCTATTATAGGGCTCGCATATTCGCCACGGGATGGTACCTGCAGGAACGTGATACATGATAGTGCGGAGTCGGAGTCAGCTGGCGCTAATGTCCAGGTGAGAGCGAGCGCTGAAAGTTATCGATTGCTCATCGTCCAACCCCATGGAATATTTTGGTCCTGCGCCGAGCTCCACAATATACATTTAGAGCTGCATAGAACGAAATGATGGCGAGAGCCCACAAAATTATCACTGGCTGGCGGCGGTCGGGACGAGGTTACAGAAAGTGACATTTCCTGAAATTGCGAGTTGGACTTCGAAGGTTACTCGGTATTCAGTCGTGATTCTTCTCTGGCAACATAAATGTCAGACGCGCGCGCTGTGAAATGGATGAGAATGGAATTCTACTCACAGCGAGGATCCATACCGCCGGGTGTATCGTGCGTCTTTCGTCGCCTAACATTCTGACCATCACTCATATAGCCACCCTAAGCCCTGCTCTTCTCATCCAAGGTAATTTGTGCAGAGAGTATGTTACAAAAACAGGCCTCGTCCACGCCCTCGCTGAGGTCTTCTGGTATCCTTGTACAAACTCGGGATGATACAGATATGAATGTGATTTTGCGAGGCTGGAGCTGGCTACCGTTGGGCATTCGGATGAGAGCGAGCGTCGAGAGGGTTAATGCATAATGGGTTATCGTCAGCGCCCCAACGCTATGAAGGGATTCATTCTGCACTGAGTTACACAACAACAGTATTTCTGGCGTGTGGTAGCCTTGCTGGGGAATCGAGCCAAATACTAGAACTGCAAAGCCAATGAGCACAAGGATGAGAGACCAAGCAAAAAGCCGACGCACAAATTATCTGCAATTTCTTCGCTAGCTCAACCTTATATATTGCGCGGATCCAGAAATCTCTCTTCCATCCCTTTGATAGTAGGCAGATTCTTCTCCTCGTTCAAGGCGACTACCGTGAAGTCCACATAACTGAGGGATATGCACCAAGGGCAGCCAGTAAGCTTGAATTTGTTTCTTTCCAACGATGTGCACTCAGCCAAAATCGTGGAAGGCCGACAGCGAAAAGGCAAAAAATGGCGCTGGCCCATGAAGTTGAAGTGACGCTGGTTGTTGTCGAAGAAGCGCTGGGGTACCAGAAGGCCAAATGTGTATCGTTATCGTTGCCAAGCCAATGTGGGTGTGACGAAAATGATTCTCATACACAGACAGCACTGGAGCAAGTCGTACATGAAAGCAGGAAACAGGGAGGACGGGTAACCACGTGGCTCGGTGGGGTTAATTGTGGATCCAAGTGGGTCCTTCCTTCCACTTTGTCAGCCACCGGTAAATACGCTGCATCCTGGGGTTTGTTCTCATCAGTCTCTTCCGTTTCTCTTGCGAAGATAGTGTTGAAGAGTGGCCAAGATGATCGTAGGGTTTGGGTGTGCCATATTATCATTTCATCCTTGTTTTGTCTTCCCCTCTAAACTGACCGGGACCTGCCAGATATCCTCGACGAGCAGCAACAAGCACAATGTGTTGACCATTAGTTCCGGAATGAATGGCTGGTCGCTCGTGCCAGCCTCCCTTGGTCCCACAATCGTCGTTCGTTACGTCTGAAACAACGAGGATTTACCTGCAACATGGTCCCGGGACCGTGGAATTGCTGGCTGTTGACTGGCTCACGTACACGTTCTTCACAGTGTCTTTCGCTAGCGTCTAACGATTTGGACATCGCACAGCACTTACCCTGCTAAGTATTCTGCACCGCGCTCTGTCAGACGAGACCCATCGGCGAACGACATATCTAACTGCCGTTGTCGATGGCATACAGGGATGCGGTACTCGTCACAATGACTGCCCGTCTCGTAGGCTAGCCTTGCCTCAAATTAGATCTACTTGCGGCTATAGAGTTTCCTGACGCTCCGTACTACCTGCTAACTGTATACCCCAACCTGGCTTTCACGTACCTATCAAGGTTGCGCTTGAAGGGCTGAAGCAAGAACATCTGTCGAAGGATATGGCGTGGTTCCAATATCGCAGCAGCTGAAGATAAGACGTTTAGATACACATAAAAGGATCCTACATGGGTGAAGGTATGTATCATCCGGCGACTCAAAGCTGAAGCTGCTGAGGGCTAACGGTTTCTGAAATAGGCGTTGTCTGTATCGATTTTCTTAAGCTCGAACGATAGTGGTGTGATACATCCGGCCATGATTCTTCTTCCCCAGTACCTTCCCTCGCAGTCGACCGCTGCCATCTATAACATAATGTCACACAACGCGAACAGAATTGCTTGTTGATGGTTTGATCGTGCGCCTTCCCCCTAGCTCTTTGCTCACCGAATCGAGTCGCATATCTGGTAATCTGAGAGCTATCATTCTTCTTCAGACGCTATTACCGCAATGTGCGCTTTCCTGCTGCGGTATTACCCCACATAATGTGCATGGGCTTACGGTTCTTATTGTCAAAGGACCTGATCAAGTTGGAGACCAGTGGTAGAAGGTTGGAGGGCGACCCATGGTTTCGCGTATGAACATTACGATTTGCCGCATCCTGATATCACAATCACAACAGCTATCCAGTTTTCTCTGACACTGATCACGGGTTCGTGCGTACACGCTATTGGTTTCTTGGTTCCTGCAAGATGCCGTTTCTGCTAGTGGCAGCCCCTACGCAATAACAAAAGCGAGCGTCAAATACCTAGTATATCTGTCATCGGATTATGGGCGGATTCCTTCTGGTGCCGCCATTAAACCATACGGATATATATATATAGCTGGCATCGTTTCCCAGGCTGTTAACTTGCTAGTGCACGTAGACTAGCGCCCTGCGCGCCAGTCATCCTGACCATGTTACTCCGTCCGGGGGAGCTGGGAAAAGTCATTTCGGTCACTGCACTGTCGGTGCTGTTGTTTCGCCCTCTTCCAGAAACCGGATAATTAATTAAGGGAAGGGAGGGGGAGAGTGACATGGCACAGCTTTGTTTGATTTACCAACACAGATACATGCCTTGGACCGCTCGGCACTCGGACATTCTGCTACATAACTGTTGCATTGAGTACTGTTGAATACTCGCCTGGGCTGTTCACTGGTGCACAAATGTATCTATTTTAGGTATGTGTCTTGCTACAATACTAGGAGATTATGTTTGAACTAATGTAAATATCAATTGATGATAGAAAGCCAGATAAGCAAAAGCAAGTCAAAAAAGCTGTACCTACGAGAGAAGCTCCCTGACTATCGTTAAACCATGTCATTGATATGTACTATTTGTCTAAGCACAGCCTGTTCATTAACTTCTGCGTCTTCGAGCAATTTAACCTGTCAATCATAAGATCAAAATGCAACACACATTTCTCGGAGCACACCTCTATCTTTGTCTTCAAGTCAGTGATTCCTTTCTGGCATACCCAAGCCTTCTTCCAGGTGTCCTTCACTTTAGATGCATACGCCATCCAAGAACGCACATCGGTAATCGAGACGCGTCGATAGGAATCGAGATGACCTGCGGTGAGCACACATGTCGCGGCTCGCAATCTACCAAGGAATTAATAAAATAGATATAAACAAGGGGAAAGGATATACTTACTCTCTCAGCGACCTCTCCACCGTAACCAACAATGTGCGGTGTTCGTTGAAGAGGACGGTAGTCTCGTCAATGGTGGTCTGGAGCCGACCAAGGACCATAAAAGGCGAGATGTGCGGATGGACAAAGAGCAGATAGAAAAGGAAGGTGTAGACCGCCGTGTGCTGTGCCATTCCTGCACCAACAGACTGCAGCACAACTGACATGAATACCACTGCAGCTGTACTCTTGGAATGCTTGGACAGTGCAAGGCTGGAATCCATAGATATCAGTGGACGATGAGTTGCCGATATTGCTTCGGAATTCGTGCTCTTATACCACGATACAGCATCTTGAAGAGAGACACACAAGCTACAAAGGAGTGTGTGGGGTCTTCAATCATCATGAATTCATTGACTTAGACCCTTCAAGTGATCTGGGCAGTGGGCACAACTTCTCGGTATATCAATCTCCCCGAGTCCGCGACGAAGACCGCAGTACTTATGATCCAAGTGGTTTACG
>JAUEPT010000414.1:0-23027 GCA_030435635.1 Armillaria borealis | reverse complement strand
TTTAAGTTTACAAGGAGCCGATATGATCGAGGGTTTGTCTCAATTTACCTCTTAAGTCAAGGCGCACCAGTCAGGTAAGGGCCAGCTGAAGTATCCAATGAGACCTTGTTGTCGGTCAATTCATGAGACAACCTGGAAAAATAAATGAACCTCACAAATTTTCGCGTAGCGTCCACGAACTTTAAATTTTCATGGGTTCCGACAAGGTCGAATGCGTGTCTCAATCGGAATCGGCAGACCCGAGCGGGAATACTGGGGAAGTAAATAGACGATAATCATCGGTAAAGCGCGCACCAATCAGGGAAGGGCTAATTGAAAATAGATTTACCTATATACTGGATGAGCCACTGTCAATTCTGTTTGGAAACCCAACATGGCAGACAAGTCAATCCTTACGAAGAGAGTCATCAAGGAGACAGCAGAGATCATCGAAGCGAAGAACAGGTAAGCACGTAGTCGCACCTATACCGGCCGTAGGTTTACTGACCATAGCGACCTGGCCAGTGGACACGCAACATCAAAAAGGCGATACTGTACAGCAATTCTGCTTTGCAGGTGGTACTCGTGCCGGTCTCTCTTGAGCGCCGTCAGACCCGGAACGTGCAAGTCACGGACTTTGACACGAAGCGGTGGGTACGGGACGTATGCGCTGGTATCTACAAGCGCGCATCTGGTCATGACACCATTCATCTGGATGGAAACGTCACGTACGAAGTATTCTTCTGCCCTTTACAAGAAGTCGGACCTCGAGCCAAATACGAGAACGGGAATAATCCTAACATCACATGCCTCGGCGAGATCGGAGGTACGTGGTACGGAAACGTACTCGTCATGAAAACGGTAGAAGGCAAGGTGGTGTCCATGACACAAAGAGACGCCCGTTCGGTGAATATCAATCTAGCGAAGTGAGCCAATATTCATGATAATGACCCGATACTCACCCTTAATAGGTTCACCACGAACTACATCCAAAAATGGAAGGAAAACAAAGTGAGTAAAGTCGCTCGTGTTCTGAGCATTTTAACATTTTTGAAGAGCGGAGCAGATTACAATTTGGTGAAAGAGGACAAACTGGATTTCTTTTTGGAACTGTATCGTTAGTCGGGGAGACCAGTGCATCGTGCGATTGTACGAGCACGGAAGTCGAGAAGGTGTACGATAACGAGCGACGGGATACGTTGTATATTAACGTAGGAATTCTATCAAACGATATGATCAGGTACTTTGAAGCAATCCAGCCTGGTAAAAACCGGAACACTTACTGGTGCACGTCAGCATTTACAAGTGCACAACAGCGAGTTACGGATTTACGGTAAGACATGCCAGCACTAAGAAGCAAGTAGTGGTTGGACACGTGGTACAAGTACGTCAGGCAATGAAATATATTTATATTATATATGACATAAGCACTTTATTATTATCAGATCGTCCGCATTGACTGAGTGCCCAACCCTGTGAAAGCGCCGATACTGTGCCGGGCTGACTGCTATCTTCCTAAAAGAACAAAGCAAATTGTAATATTACACAAGTTATAACTACAATAAATTATGCGTGTATGCACAGGCTTACTGAGCGGACTCAGCGCCTAGCAGTTAAAAACGCATCGTACGCATTAGCTCTTTCCAGTGTTGTACTATCAATAGATCCCATTTCTCGTATAACTTTGGGCAACTCCTGCGCAGGTACGAGTACCTTTATCGATTTCAGGCATGCGCTGAACGAATCTCGTGATGTCGCTTCGATGTAACAATGGTTGATCTAGGACAAATCAATGGACAAGTAAAACGTATCCGGGTCTGACATACGTACTTGGAACGTTACTAGACAAAGAGATCCACCTACTAATTTCTCGGCTGAAATACCCATAGGGATCAGCCTGCCATTCTGGTTCCGTATATTGATAGGATCCAGGGAATGTTCGCAACAAATTCATATAGTCGCGTCTAGATGGTTCAGGAACCTTGTATGCCAACGAGGCCACATCTACTAGTCCGGAAATCTTAATCAAGTCAGCACGCAAATCAAGTCTCACATGTAATAAAGCTAGAAACTCACTCTCTTTTTGAATACCTTCGCTGTACCTCTTAAAGCAGATATCTTGCCTTTGTCCATTACCATCAGGTCGTTTGGAGAGTTCTTCACGGCGAGACTCTGCGCATGCTCCAGTATGACCATGGCATTATCCCAATCATTCATGAAGATCGTTCCAGTAGGTGGCGTGAGGTGCAGCAGCCATTTGAGAGCAGACATTTCGCGCGGATAAGTATCGTTGACATTTCCAAGCCCTGACAGTTTGTTATACCAGTCCTTCGTGGACGGGATCGTGACCAAGGACAGTGTTGCCGCTTGTGGCGTGTAATCTTTGTCGTCTACTTCATTCATGCACAGAGCATCGAACGCGCCTATCCGCTTCCAGAACAAAGTCTCTTTCAGGTGGGAACGTCCCAAGAAACAATGCTCATGACGAAGCATATTAAGATGGTACAACAATCCATATCGATCTTGGGTCATATCGTCCTAAAAACTCAATCAATATTTCGGCGTGAAACGCACTGGCGCAACGTACTAGCAACGAACGGTCGACAAAGGCCTGTTGGAGGAGCGAACACAGTGACTAAGAGAGGTCAGATCTGATGGGATATCCACTCGAGGCTCAGTATAATATGGCACACGGCCACCAAAAATAGACTGGCATAGCAAATATTTACATTTAGGGTTTCAGCGAGTCATCTGAAATACAAATACAATTCGATTTAGTACCCAAATCTTGTTAGACGAATCTCCCTACTCGATGAGATCCGATACGCCTAGAACTACGAACAGTGATACGGAGCGGACACTTTGCTAGATCTTTACGTACAAATTCAACGAGTTCATGCATCTGCGCTCTGTCTTCGGACTCTCGATAAAAATAAAACTCAACAGTCAAGCTGCGCATAGATGGAAACATAGTCGTATCGGTGATCGTTCCTCTAAGTGTCACCCAATCCAAAGGCCAAAATAAAGGATACGACGCGTACATAACCAGCTTAAGGTCATTCAACCTGGATGCTTTGGGCATGCTGCGAAGACACCTGATCATGACGACCAGTCTCGCAACATCTTCACCGAGTGTAAGCGTTGTCAAGGCGGTGCATTCACGTAGATCGAGAGGCGCTCGGCGGAGCTCGGTTCTACCTGGAAAACGTCAGATTAATTCGACCCACCACATGCTACAAGAGTTACGGGACAAACCACAGATGAAAAGCACGTCCAAATCGACCAACGTCGAGCTGCATCCGCTTATGATATGCTGGACCTGTCCAGATACGATATAATCGGCCCGAATCATAAGGTCCTTGAGGGCGTTCAATCGGGGAAACAGACAGCGTCTGAAGGCATCGGATTCCAAAAATGCGGAATGGCCGTAGTCCATGAAGTAATAAAACGAAGCAATTGAATGTTCCTCCACTGAACGGTCGACCATCCAATGCCCGCAATATTTGGACGATAGCAGGTGCCTATCTGCGAACCCAATACAGAGAGACTTCATCCGAACAGCACCTTGAAGCATATGCTTCAAGGAGGATTCAGTCAAAGTACAATTTTGAATGACAACCTTTCCGAATATCGGCCATAACACGTTGAGTAAAGGCTCCAAGGATGGACGAAAGGAGGTGTGGGTGATGTAGAGATCGTCCAACGAGGATCCTGTGTCGAGAGACTGTACAAGGACGCGTAAGGAACTCTCCCACAAAGCAGTGACGTTACGAATGGTAACGGATCGGACGTAAGAGCGGAACAGTGGAAACTCTTCGAATATGTCAAGCCATAGCTCTGGAGTTCGTTTGCGGGTCACGGTTATGTGTGTGAATAAGGATTTTTGGGAAGGAGCGATCAGCACACGACTGGAAATGCTGGTGGTCTTGACCGCTATTATGTCCTCGGCAGCTTCCCACACGATTTTGTCCATAATTTCCTGGGGAAAGTGAGGATAGACTATCTCCTTTCCTTCCTAGCACGATACATAGGGATGTCGTCAGCTGTACATCGGGTGCATGGTATTAGGAACTTACCTCGGAGTCCTCCGATACAGTTTTAACCGTTGGAAGCGGCTCGTTTTCGGAAGAACGCAACGAATGAACTTCCTCGTGATCTACGCAAGACGAGTTAACGGAGACCAATTGCCGTGATGTCAAGAAACCATCACCACTAGACCGTCGATGCGAAAACATGCTCGCAATGCATTGATGAGGACATGCCAAGTCACAGGACTGAAATACCAGTCAATATCGTTCATCAGAACAGACAGATACGCACCTCTGAAAATAGCATGCCGTGTAACATATCCGATGCAAAGAAATTTTGTCAAGGAGCATCCGCTGCGGAACTTTATAGATGCAGAGTCAGCTAAAAACCTAATAGAGTCATCGATATTTCCAATTAAAACTAGGGTACAAGGGGATAACGGTATATCCGTTACTGCACCACAACTTTGGATACAATTTTTTGGGATGTACCGACGAGACCATACACGTTCAAACACGCGTACCCAGATAGAAGCTTTGCCGAGGCGGTTACACCATTGACCACTGCTATACTTTCGTTCACAATGGAATCAGCATCGAACCAGGTATAAAAATCCAAAACTACTGAATGATCATCAGCCAAACAACCGGGATTAGAAAGAGCTTCGTATAATCCCTTCCAAGTCTCCGAATTGTATAAGGTGCGTAAAGTCGATAATGAAACCTGAAGGCTGTTCAAGCTCCCGGGAGATACCGTCCGGAGCACGCCAACGGTGTCTTCCAATGTCATACGCAATTCGAGATCTGTCAACGAGATACAACGTTTGAGATTGATCGGACGATTTTTAAGTCGGCTAGCTCCTATTACTGACTTCAGCAGAGGATACGGAACAGGTCTATAGATAATACTCACGGCATATAGTGTTCAATTTTAGTTCGGTCATCGTTTGAGCAGCGGCAGCGAGCAGCTGCTGCAGTTCATCGGTACAATCCGTTCGGATACACACTCGAAGCACTTGTAAGTCGGTCAATCGACCCAAAATAGAATGCCGGAATACGGGCGAGTGGAGAATGGAAAGTGGATCGGTCAGGCCATCCGCCCGTGACGTCAAGTATCGGTGGAGCAAATTTTCGTCCTCGCATCGATAATGAAATTCTCTGAGAGGAAGAGAACCCCGTTTAGCAGCATCTTCCCTGATCTGCCGCAACACCGGCTCCCCATCATCATGAGGAAAACTAGTCTCAAAAGCCACGCGGTTGTAACGTGAGTTTCCGATTTTCCAGACTGTCGCTTTGGAAGATGCCAGGACAAAAACTCGATAAAGGACGCTGAATGTGCAGTCATCGATGTGGATGCTTCGAAAGTGAGGCGCCAGAAGCGTGATGAAGCGAGGATCACGAAGAGTAAACGGTGTACTCCAGATTTTAAGAGTAGACAGATTATGGGACGTGGCGACCATCATTTCAACCAATGACGCTATGTACGCATAATCGAGAGTGGTGACCGAATCCAGAGTAAGGATGGTCGCATACGATAGAGTGTGAGGGAATTCGTCATATATATCCTGTATGCACTCTGCGGTACGTCCCGGACGCACTGTGACCTGTGACCATATGCGGTTTCTAGCTGGATAAAGACCCAGCTCCTTGTTAGACAGCGAGATGCGTTTGGCGTCCACTATAGAAGAACAGGCAAGAGACATGATGAACTGTAAGACCTCCTTGGGAAAATGGCGAGTGAAAGACTGTTCTAAAAAAACTTTAACAAACGGATAACATCAGACTCAAAGTGCTCACCTTGATGGCTCGTCATGGTCAGCTATTAAAATCAGGCGCAACCGTCAGTCCTTTATATAAATAAATACAAGTAAGCGATCGTGTACGATCGCGAAGTATGACAGGGGGTGAGAGTCAGCACAGGAGACGTTCGAAACGGGGAGTAATCGAATATTTCGTGCATTTCGGCATCGTCCGAATCGGGATTATCCGATTGTTGATCAGCCCTTGATTTATTAATATCACCCATAATACACGCCTTACTCAGCTGCTACGCCTGTTTTATTGCTAATTTCATTAGCATTACATATATGCCAAGTCGGAAATTGGTACATCAACGCTATACGGATACGTAATATACAATAGTGACAATACAACATTACTAAGAAGAACTCCTAGCCATACTAGCCAACATCAACACCTATATGACGTTGTACGTCAGTCTCGAACTTAACGCTTTCTTCGCCGAATAAACGTTTCAGATCTGCGATGGTCCTGGTCACATCCGGGTCGCAAACTCTGCGAATGGTAGCCACGTTGATGTCGATAGTCAACAGTGACAATACAGGAAAATTTTCGGTATTTTGAAGGACGTCCCGTAATTCTTTCCACTGCTCCGCACGGAATATATTGCGCAGCAGCTGGATCAAGATGGTGATCCGGCACAGAGCCCCAGATGGCTGATGCAGCGACTGGATACTCTTTGAGAGCGCATATACAAATCGAGCATCGTCCCCAAGATAAACATACTCGAGGGATACACAGTCCGATAAATCGAACGTGGCTCTAGGCTGCGTCACCGGCCCTGTAAGAAACGTTAGCGGACACGAGGAAATGCAAAGGATAATACTTACAATGAAACAGCATAAGGTCTAGAGACTCGAGTGTACCACCACTGCTACGAATGATTCCTTGGATGAATGGAAATACATCAGAATCTCCACGGAAATATAGATTCGTCAACGCGTGAACACGAGAAGCAAAGTGAGACTGGATTGCAGGGCTTTGCATCAGATAAGAGGGACCCCTCTCCATCCGGTAAGAAAGAGACGTCAATTGATAGGATTGTGGGGCGACAGAGGAGGTTTGTTGTACAGGCGGAGATGGAACGACGATAGGACGACAGACCGAACGGACGTCGATCGCGAAGGACAATCTGCGAATAGCAGGACTAGAAAACACAGCAAGACAGTCCGAATCGCCGTACACACATCCGTCTACCCTGATGTCGCTGAAGAGAGGGGCGATCATCGCCAGGTACGAATTCATGACAGGGCTGAGGAAAATACGGCGAAGGGATAAGACGAGCAGATTTCCTCCGGTACGCAGCAATGGCATGAGACGTAACACGTCCATCATTTCTGTGACTCCAAGGCTATCCAACTCCACGGACCGAACATGTAAGGGTAGGTTACTGCCCATCGCAAGAATATCGGACCAGAGATCTACGCCACGATTTGTGGTGATAGACATATGGTAGAACAGTGATGCCTGGGAACCTCGAACGAAGCCGACGCTGGAAAGACCGACCCTCTTGGCGTTGAGTTTAGCATCAGGTCCTATAAGTCGAGCTGGGCATTCGTCGTCGCAACACGCGTAGGTCGCTATATGCTCCGTAGTCTCCAGAGGAAGACTGTACAATGTACTAGCGACACCGAAAACTAAGCTTATATTTTGAGTGACAAAAAAAAAACCGACTCACACTTTGGGCAACCCAGTCCTTTCAGAAATTTCGGGACACGACTTGCCTCGTACAGTCGGGGGAGGAATCGGCACAGAGGGACACTATATAACATATTCAATCATTTGTGAACACCACAAGGTAACAAAATGTTAACGTACGACAACGAGACTCATAACTCAGCAGTTAAGACTTGAGAGCAAGAGGACAGAAAGGAACTACCGCCGATTCCTCGCGCCTTCCCAATTTAAGGGCCATAGGAAAGGGGTGACGCGATCGGACGGGGTCGGTGGACAATACATATTCACCGGCATAGGATCAAGGCAAGATGAACTCTGAGGTTACGTATTAGTAAGCGGGACCCGAACGATCGGTCCAGCCGCACCTCATATGCATAGCCACGATCAAGCTTTGGATCGGCGATTCAAATTAGTACGGCTCTTCTTCCGCTCGGCTGCCAGACGCAAGGCGTTGCTTTGCGGTCGTTCGCGAACGTCAGGCAAAGGCAAAATCTTTACCCTCTTTCTTTGACCACCCATTTCTTGCATACCTCTTTTCATAGAAACTGTACTCAGCGAATCAATAGCTTTTACTATATGTTGAAGTTCCTTGCTTCCTCCAGATACAGCATCGGCGCCATTCGAAACATATAGATTATCGACCTTCACTTGGCCCACCGTCAATTTTAAGGTACGTGTTGCATAATGTTTTTCGTCACTGGTACCATACTTCAGCAACGTCAGTAAACGAAGTACAGACAAACGTTTGCTTTCTTTGCGATAATCTTCGGACTGGCGTCGCTGAATCTTGTCCTTCTTAAAATCCTGAAGTACTATCAGACCTTGTAGTGACTGATGACCCTAGAAACCATCACATACGGGGACTCGGTTCCTCTACAACAATCCAGGTCCACGATGACGTTTGTCAGCGTTTGACCTTGTGCCTTATGAGCAGTCATAGCAAATGCGGGCATGACTGGAACCTGGGTACGCTTGATCTGAAGTTTCCTAAACGAATGAGGATGCCTGAACTCCATGTCTACAGTATCTTGCAGCGCGACCGCCTCGAGATCCTGTAGCGACGAGAGTGGCTCACTAGTCATTAAAGGTATATGAACAACGCAAGATAAAGCTACACGATCGCCGTCCTCATTTAAACGATACCGAACTTTACGGAGTATGCCTGTTGAACCGTTCACAATTCCTCCCTCCACATCGAAGTTCTGAGTGATCATCACAGGCATTCCAACTACGGGGTAAAGCACCTAATCTATGATTAGTGAGCCCCGACAAATTGTTAAGGTGAGTCTTGAGAGCTCCGTCTCGAACAGTTTTACCTCTATGACAATCCAATGAATAGTAGTAATGTAACGATTTACCAGTCCTCGCCGCATACGCGTGAGCTGCACGGTCATTGTAAGCATCCTTTACAGCATTCTCAGATACTATGAGCGGAGCACTTCTCCATTCCGGTGAGTTCCAATCAGGACGCGCTTCTTTAGCTAATCGAGTCTTTAACAAACCCTCGTCCGCATCTGTACACTCGCCGAGACGCAGACGACTCAGTAACTCAACGAAGCGCGCATTCTCAGTCCCACCCTGTCGCATGACTTCGGTTAAAACTACAACGATATCCACAGACAGCCACAGCAGTTTCCCTTGAACGTGCTGGAGTGCAGCTTCCGTGGAAGACGACGTCCGGATACGACTGAAGAGCTTGCCGTCCCCCACCGGAGGTAACTGTGCAAAATCTCCGCGAAAATATTCATTCCTCCAAAAGCATTAGTGCTATCCTTCGCGACACATAAAGCTGCAGATACCTTAGTCAGAAGTTTAGATCCGACCATGGAAACCTCGTCAACAAACAGATAATCCACACCTTGCCACATGGAAACCAGATCCTGACTAGATTTAGATTGGTTACCGCGTTTACCCCTTTGATTCAACAATAATGCCGCGTGCAGGGTCATTCCCGATATATTTCGAGCAGCGACTCCAGTGTAAGACGCTAATCTAAAGCGTCGAGGTTCGTTCCTTCTGTTGAAAATAATCTCACAAGGCATTAATAACCCTAGATTTTCGGTCCCACCCTGAACCCCCGAGAAACATGCGCAAGGGATCGGGTTTAACTTCCAGCGAATGTTCTGCTATGCATTTTAAACGCACGAGCTGTTCCGAGTTTAAAGTCCATTCACGAATAACTTCGTCTATACACACGATGTGCTTTGCATCGGATGCTGGAATGTCTTGCCCTGACTGAAGTCCGTAGACTCATCGGATTACGGAATGCGTCCCTAAATGCAGAGCCATCTGTCACTGCCGGTCCTTTAGCCTTGTCATCGACGCTATATTTTAACAGGTTGGCTTCATATCGGACATAGAATTTTGTTTGCTGATGCTGCGTCGAACCTCGTACTCTTTTTCCCCACAATAACTCCATTGGAGACTGCAAAATCCGTCACCAGATGTTCTTGGGACGAGTCCGATTCAAGCTGCACGGTATGCTCAGTTTGTTCAGTCTTGAATATGCCTAAAGATTCCGCTGCAGCTACGCATCTGTGCACATTCTCACGCGATTCTCGAACGACATTTTCAGATACGCATCTATCCAAACTCTGCAGATGCTGGAGAATCGCGTCGTCGGTATCACCATCTCCCCAAATCATCGTCTGTACGAGACCGATCTCCATACCCATACCTGCGACGCAGGCAGACATTCGGGTACGTCGAAGCAGCATAATGATCGTCTCCTGCTGTCCGTTACACTCGTGTAGAATCTGCATGTTATCGATAACACTCAATACTGATCTACTCGCATTAGCGGGCGAACGCCCTAAAGCAGTCTCCCAAGATTGTTCCCGATCTCTAAGATCGAGTGCATTCACCCACGGTTTGAACAACATCAGCATCAACCTACAATAACGAGGGTACACGTCTACTCGATCCCTTCGAGGAATACTCGGACCCAATGGCACGGGTACTAACCGTCTAGAAGGGCTGCACACGATCTGACAATGCGTTACTGAAATCGAAATGATCAGCATCGAACAGAAATCTGGGCGTCGTCTGCGGCGATCTTTCCAGCATGGTATCAACCGTTGTCCAGTCACCTCTTCTAACGAATTTAGAGAGACCATGCCGCGGACTCTTTTGAGTAGGTCTAGCCTGAGTATCAGTCTCGTTTCTTCATCGCTTTCTTCTCCATCAGAGCCATCACATTCTGACACGTCGATGCATTCCTTTCTTTGCTTGGTTACCCTAGCGGTATATTCCCATAGAGAAAGATCCCTAAGTGCCTCACCTCTGGTTAAGTAATCCTCAACCCGTGACGCACGCGCAATAAGCTCACCGGCATCATTCACAGAAAAACTATACCTCATCGTCGTCCACTGCGGTGTCAGATCCATCGGTCGAGCACAAGGGGACACAATCGTCATTTAGCGTGTTTCTAGTTCTTCATCTTCGCTATCGGATTCCATTTTCCTCATCAGATGAACTGTCATCTTCCTCGGGTACACGCATTATAGAATCGTCCGACGAGTTCGCGCAAGTCGCACGGTTGTGATCCCCTACGACAATTCTTATCCGGAAGGCTCCTCATCGTAACAGGTCTCCACAGTATTCTGAACATCTTTACCAGGTGTACACTTGGCGACGGATCCATGCTATTCTAAACATTCTCGAAGCTGGATCCAATAAGACTCCTAAAGCTGTGGCTGGTTATAAATGATCCTCGTAGTCCATTAGATACGAAGCTACCTGTTGAGCAGACAACTCCTGGTGAGTAAGCATTGTATAGGCACATCTTTGTAATAATCTCTTCGCGCGAACCGATATACTTGTCTTCTATTGGGATCATATTCCCCCAATTTCTGAACAGACAATTCCAGAGCAGCATAAGCGGACATGAGTCTTCAATTGCGATTTGGTGATATAGTCAGTTATATAATGAAGGACCGCCTTGGCAGACGCGCCAGAACCTATGAATTTTATATCCATATTACACCTGACTGCGCGTAGGATAGTCTCATTGAAATTATTCACCAGTCCATCCAGACAGCGTAAACAGAGCTCCGAAGTATCGTAGTTGAAACTGGATTCTTTGCGTACATTTGACTCGTCGAGATCAAATCGACATACTTTAGGTTCAGGATATCGCCAGTATTTGTAACAAGTTTTTGAATGCTTATGAACTTGACAATCAATGACCAGGTTACGTATATCACGGCACCTCCGATCAGGGTCAACGAAATCGCTATGTATACCGACATCCGATCCACGCACACTTGCTGCGTGAAACCCATCCGACATCACGGTATCCTGCGACTGAGATTCTGCCAACTCAGGAATAGAATTGCTCAGAGAATCGTCCAGATAACGTAACAACCTATCCCGAAACTGGATATCACCTCCATCATTAATCCGCTGCTTGATCTCGTTGGGATTCAATGCACCTTCTAACCATACCATCATATGACAATGCAACGTACCTCTACCTTGAGCTTCAACACATCCATAATGGGCTTTGACGACTCCTAATACACCTTTTGATACATCAAGATCTTCACCTGTATAACCCAACAGGCACTTGATAAACGCTTTCATATATACGTTGAAAATCTCGCTGCAAACTGCTGGATTTTTGGCGACAAGAATACTCTGATCTCTGAAAGCAGGGAGGTCGCCTGGTAAGAGACTATTCAATTCAATGTCCGCTCCGCTTAGAAACTTAACTATAGGATTATACACGTCCGCAGGATTGATCGTAATATAGAAGCTAGGAAGGCCTTTGTCAATCGTCAATCCCCTGATCTCGTTTCTCATTCCAGAACGGGAACTACTAGAACCCAGCGACATGAGACGTCACAGCTCTAACTTCCCGCATCAATGTCAACGCCTGACGTTCTTCATCGGATTCTGCCGTAACAAGATCTCCTTTACCCATTCGCTCAGCTACAACATGTATGGCCTCTGGACTGACTTGCGCAAAAACGGCTAGCTACAGTTCGAAAGTCGGATCTCTTTACTTTCAAACTAGTATGCAACAACATTGTACGCCTTTGAAGCATATTAAAAGCTGAAAACAAGAAGGAATGATGCTGCTGAAATCTCGTATCGTTCAGATTAAACAGATGCTTGACTGTGAGCTTTCAATGATAACGGACGAGCGCGACTCTTATCTTCCAGCCCTCCAATTCCATAGGAAAACAAGGTAGGATACATCATCGGAAACAAAGACGGATTATAAAATTCATTAACCGGGGTCGGATCGTGCGGTAGTTCCAAGTAACCACCTCCTTTTTGTTTTATGTGACGCACTGCCGCCGCTCTCAAATCCTTAGACGAAGCATCCGGATTGATATCAGTTATAACTACATTCTCAAAGGAACCTCATCAGTTATGGGGGTCTCTATTCTCGTCGACGACGTAGGTGCTTCGTAACGAGACGTGAGAGAATCCCCGGTACTAGATGGCACTATATGCTGGATCGCAATAGGTAAAGCCGGATTTCGTTCTAATTCCATCAAAACATCCTCATTGAACATGATATCTTTATATAATGCATTGTTAGCTTTCAACCAAACCAAGGCCCGACGTACCCTACCAGCGTTTACAGCCAGAGGCCTAGCGTGTTCTCGCAGCCATTCATCAGAGGGTTTATTAGCTCCTACAAATAACACGCAGATCGGAGAAGCGATATCCTCTATAGAAGGTGGCAACGATTCTGCAACATTCGATGGATGCTGAGGATACACAATGACATGTCCTTTAACTCCTCTTTGTACAGACGCATCCTCAAATTCAGTAACATCTTCCTTCAATTGGATAACATAACATTTCGCCCTACATAAAGCAATCATACTTTCCTCTATTATCGTGAGGTCTTTAAGTTCAGAAGGAACTGTCCCCATGAATAACCCATTACACAGGCCTAACCGAGGTACCTTGCCTTTAGACAATGATACAAAACACTCTTTACACATATTTATGGTGCAATCATGATCAGAGTCTTCCACACCCCGCGGATCGAGCTGTAGACCCTTTAACGGACCGTCCTGGAAAGGTAGAGGTATACTAGTTTGGGGCCAACACAGACCTAGAACACCAGCGTCGAGGACACGAATATGATCCAGATTGTATTTATCGTATGGTACCACACGAATATGTTTCGTATAATAACGAGCGGCACAAGACGCACAAGTAGCTGATTTCAGTTTTTCACTACCTGTTTCTTCCATAAAGTCTGATATCAAAGACTCTTTCAATTTTTCGGTAGGCACAGAGGGCCATTCCGACCGAACAACATCTAGCTCCCTGACATAACCTGCAGCACGTTCAGCTCGTTCAGCATCTCCCCTTTCCCTCCTTGTCCTAACATATTCTGCTTGTCGCTTTCCCTTTCGAAGAGTTCGAATATGATCTGTTATCACTTTTCTACATTCACGCAGAGTCTGAGTATCACCTTCTAGATCATGACAAGCTATCAGCCGCAGACAGTTCTTACGACTCATGCGCTTGATCACATTCTCTATGGACGACAAGTATCCGTCCATCCATTTATCACGAACGCCACTATTATGCTGACGATCATCCATACTGCTATTTATCATGCCAGAAGAAGTGCTTACAGTACACAATCCTTCGTCGAAATGTTCTTGCAATAACAACTTCACATTCTGCATAGAAGAATCCCTGGAAAAGGTTATACCATGGGATACGGCTAAAGGCAAAATATAGGCGGAAGGTAAATCCTTCAAGAAATCCCATCGATGCCGACCATGTTCAATACGAGAACAGAACACATCCAAATAAGCTAACATAGCCGGACGCGTTGACGGTCCTGTGTACCCCAACGCAGCTACAATAAGTTTCAGTTTCGCGGACGTTAAATGGCATACCTTTCCAGAATAACTCGACACCAACCTAACCAGATCCAAAGAAAGCGTCTTTCCAGATGAATAATTGGATGCCATTGCTTTACACCCATCTGCTGTAACATCTCCTCCCAAACAATTGCGGCATCGCCCGATAAAACATTCGCCGGTCAACGTGTGAGATAAAAATGCACCACGATACACGTCTATGTCTTCAACGAAAGAACAACAGTCGATTCCATGAGATACCAACAAGCGCCTCAACGATTCCAGGTCGAGGGAAAACAACGAGACACGAGATCCTCCATTGAGCCGACCAAATAACATCTCACGAAAATGGGCAACTGCATTCAAACGAGACCCTCCGGCTGTGCCGACCATGGCACTGTCGGTGGAGCTGCCCTCGCCAGAGGCACTTTCCTGCAAAGTGGCGATTCTCACACCATCCGACGCCTCTTTCTGAAGACACGACTCGGACGTGAGAGCTTTCCTATTGCCCTGAGCATAGGGAAGCGCATTCGTCCCCGAAGCCAATCCTAATTTGGACATCGGATTCGAAGTATTAGGCACGACACCAACCGTCACATCGACTGCATCTTCCGACGTCATAGTGCCTATGAACCCCAACGAGGTCTCAATCAGTACAACACTTCAGGAGGTAATACAAATATCACACCCACCGTTTGTAGCCGACGCGGGGAAGACAATATCATACGCGACTTCAACATCCTCTCCGATCCCAATGGAACCGCAACCTTCATAGTCCGCTTCAACAGACACCACTACAGTCGCAATCCCACGCGGACCATCAACCATGATAGGCAGAAATCCATTAGAAGGTAAAAAGATCCCATTGTTCGTCAGCCATTGGGAAGGCAGTCGCGTTCGCGCAAGTCCTTGCGTCGTAGATAGAGAGACCGGTACATCGGATATCTGAACGATATGCATGGAAGCTTGAAAATCCGGAACGACGAACGAGAGTTTATATCGCCCAGTACATATATTCATTGAAAAGGAAAATAATATTCGTTAAGGAAATCGACACAGCCCACAGGGATCTGATGAAGTGGATCTCTGCCCCGGAATACACAATGACCTAAAAACAGATGATTACTGATCGCTTCCCTCAACATCATCTTGGACGCGCGACGGTGACACTGTACTCCATGTGCAGCCAAGATATCACGGTACTCGTCCAATGTCAAGCGATCAAACCTAGTAGAAAAAATACGAAGTAGATACAACGGCTCCGAATCAAAAGGCATATACCTTAAAGCGCTACTCCGGGCTGCAGCCCCGATCATGGTCTGCCTCCGAACATTCCTATTCACGTGCGCAGCGAACAGTTCAGCGTAGATACCGACAAATTCGGAGCCTACGCGATCGATGACACCGGAATGCACGACAGAAGAGACGAGGAAAATATGGGGGAAAACCCCCGCATCCCTCGACGCTCGAACAAAGCCGCTGCAACCTGAAAACGTCTGGGAGGCACATCGTCCAGTTAAGAGGTGCGACATTATTTGATGCCGGAATCGTGGGTAATCAATACAAGATGTTCCGAGCACCACCCCATGGCGAAACATCAAGGCGACTACAGACGCATGATCGAGGGAAGGGATAAAAAGGGACGAAGTCGGACATGCCACCGCCTGATACAGTTCCAGAAGTGCTGCGACCTTCAACAAGCCCGTACTCCTTCCTTTGATCCCCAACCGAATCAGCGCAACGACAGTATACAAACCGTGCACTTACCTAAACATACACTTGGATCCGTAGCCACAGCACAGAACCAATCAAATCCCAAAACGATATCTGTGTGGATTCCCTCCCTCATTTCTAGCTGCAGCGATGTTTGCACTGTGCCAATATCAGTGGCAGCAATAACCAAAACGGCACCACGTCCAGTTGTATGGACATTAGAAGTCCGGTAAGACCCAGGAGAATGTAGAGAGAGAGACGACGAATACGATTCTCCTGCAACAGTAACACTAGAAGAGGAAGACGGCATTAACACTAGAGTGAGGCATGAACCCAACTAATGGAACGTAACATTCGACCCGGGACGAAGCGAACACGGTAGGTAAGCCGATACTCTGCCGATTGATTCGCCCCTGAACAAAAAGGGGTTCGGATTTGCCCGAAGGCCTACATCCTCACCCCGTAAAAAAAAATACACCCGGAAAAAAAAAAAAAAAAAAAGGCGAAGAAAAGACAGGTTCTACAGAACAGAAGCCACCTTAAAGGGCACGTCTCAGGGGCTAGGATAGGAGGCACAGAGGTTGGCGGTAATCGTGCATCCTCACGCCAAAAGTCGAAACATTAGTGGTTTATAAGACCCACTACCAAAGGTAGCGGGAATGCTCAAAAGTCGCTATTGTTCATATTGAAAAGCGCTGTGGTCACGAAAATGGAACCGAACTGTATGCGACGATCCTGGGACATGGGTCCGTGAGCGTACAAGAAGAGCCGGTGCATGGAGAGTTAGTAAAAGGAATATTGACACCGTTTAATCAGAAATGGTATCTTACCTGAGGATTCTGGATAATTGAATCCTGTTAAGGGTTTATTGATGGATAATAGACCGAGTCACCAGGAAGAGCCTATATCTGTACTAATGGGACATCATGATTCATTAGGGGCGGTCAGAGTCGCGATTCTGAGGCGATTCTGGCCACGATTCTGAAGACGATTATGGTTCCATAATCGTGGGAGAATCGTGAGGAACTCTGACCGCCCTTGACTCTTCGACAATTCTCACCACGATTCTGAAGTCTGTTATGTAAGGCGGCAACTAAGCTTTTGACGTCAAGGGTTGACAAGGATAATCGAAACCATAATTGCCGTGACTGAGAATCGTCGAACCGCCTCTTGGAGGCGATTCGACGATTCTGCACGATTCACGATTCTCCCACGATTCTGTCAACAAAATCGTGTCCATAATCGTTGCCATAATCGTGTCAGAATCGTGTCAGAATCGCGACTCTGACCGCCCCTATTGAAACGTCGCAGTTAGAAGATAGCACGAAGATGAAACCAAATCTCCTGAAATAGTCAAATGTAGTTTATACTCGTGTTTTTTGTAAGTCTCTGCTTTCTTCTTTACTGACTGCTTAGCCTGATCTACATAAGGGCACTTCTGGCCAAATTTTCGTTGGTAGGAGATTCTGATCATGAGGGCCTGGTAGGAACACCGCAAAGTAATCTGCGATTAGCCGTAAAGAGCTGAGGAATAATGATATTAATCTTATACAACTGCATTTGTGGTATGTAGTAATAGTAGGAATACTGGATTAAACAGCCTCGTGGGGACTAACGAGAAAAGGCAATACATGGTCGGCATCAAAGGTCGAATAGATGAGCATACGCCGGTATACATCGTGACCTACCCACGGATGGAATGCAACAAATAAAAATAAAGAGCCGCCCATTCTGTCTTTAAATTGTACACACGATCAGTGTTTCGAGGGCATAGCCTCCTAACAATTCAGTCAAAGGTCACTGGAACTTGAAGCGTTCTTGGCAAGTTCTTGGACGCCAAGATATTCTTGCTCACAGGGAACGTCTACTCAAAAGGTAGCCCTTTCCATTGCATATTGCATCGCCATTGCCAGTGTCTTGTCTTACTTGGTGCAGCAGGCGATGAACCAAGTATTGCATCATCCAAATTTTGAAAAAGTTTCGGCCCGGGTGCCGAAGTCTGCCTTGGCTTGTTACCACCATCAACGTCAACCTCACCAGCTTATTTTTGAGTCGGGGCACGTTTCTCGACTGCCATACCGCGTTTTCTACTACTAGCGACTGACAGACGAAGCTATTCGCTCAATATCAGGCCTCGGAAACCAAGTGTGGTTGTTAGCCATGAAACGATATAGGCGTGCTGTGCGTCGCGTTTTCCCCTCACCCTTCTTTCGCCGACGTTCATTCAAGGTTAACGTTCAGAACGGTGCGGGTGCAGTAGCGACTGAAGCATATGCTTCTCATCAGGCGAGTCTGGTTTTTTACGTTAGAGCAAAAAATTAACCCATCCTTCAATTAAATAAGAGACATTCGCAATGTTCAACAACGGTGTTTTTCCGTATCAGGTGCTATAGATACTTTTGGGAATGACTACCACCATTCAACCCATTATATGGAGCCCGCCGTTCGCGGTCGCATGTGACAATATGCTATGTTTATGTCCGCGATACACAATGTACGTTGCTTTATCAAGTATCTTTGCGGCTGCGTCCACCACATGATGCTCATGGCGTTCTGATATAAGTGGGTTAGTGTCGATGGAGTGAGAATCTTTCTCTCTCTCTTGCTCATGGATTGGAATCTCCTCCTCTACACAGCGCCGCTCTGGATTTTTGCGTGGTTGTTTCGACAGCGCCTCGGGTTGGCGAAACAGCAATCTCTCCCTCCAGGTCCACCTGCGGATCCTATCATAGGTCACATTCGAATTCTTCCTCCTGTGGGTCAGCCGGAAGTGTTTCACGAATGGGCCAAGACGTATGGTAAGTTTGTGGTGCTCACCCAGTCCTTACCGAACACGAATTGATAGTTTTTTAACTAGGCGACGTGATGTATCTGGAAGTTTTGGGCCGCAAGATGATCATTCTTGACAGCGTAGAGGCGGCGAACGACTTGCTTGATAAGAGAAGTGCAAATTACAGCTGCCGGCCTGATTGCGTTATATTCCGCCTGTGAGTGCACAGCTCACGAAGTCCGCCTTTAGTGATTGTTGTCGGTAGAATGGGCTGGGGCCGAAACTTGTCCCTGATGCCGTACGGAAAACTCTTCCACCGCCACCGAAAGTTGTTTCAAACACACTTTGGACGGAAGGAATGCAGAGAATATTTGCCTATGCAACATCAGCAAGCAGCTATTCTAGGTGAAAGAGCTCATGGAGAAGCCTGATGACTATGATACAATTGTCGGCAGGTGCGCGGTGGTGTGATATGTTCATGATAATACGGTTGATCTGTTTCCCCCTCCAGATTCTCCGCCGTAGTTATAATGAAAATCGCTTACGGTTATCATATATCGGGCGAAGACGATCCGTTGATGAAATTGATTGTTGAAATGACGGAGGTCATCAACAATTCGGGACCGCCGGTGAGTACGCCTGTTGAATTTTTCCCTTGGTGTGAGTATATACGTTTGGGTTAAAGGTTCTGGGCTGACTTGTATCGTGATGTAGTGTTGAAATGTCCTTCCTGGTTTCCTGGGGCATACTATGCTGGATACGCGCGGAAGGCGAGAGCGACCATTCAGAGGTCTGTTGACTATCCCTTTGACTTCGTGAGGAAACAGATGTCGGAAGGGACAGCGACCCCGTCTTTCGTTGCGTCGTATCTGAGCGATTTGGGCTCTGTAGAAGATGAAGAAGACCACCTGAAGGATGTGAAGGGTGCGGCCGCGCAGATATACACTGCAGGTGCTGATACCGTTAGTGTTCTCTACTGTGCTCTGGTGCTATAATTCAGGCTTTTTCTTCAGTCATGGACGACACTCCTCGTTTTCTTGGTCACTATGGTCCTACATCCTGAAGTCCAGGAAAAGGCGCAAGCCCAGATCGATGCTGTTGTCGGGTCGGAACGTCTTCCGACTTTTGAGGATCGAGAGTCGCTTCCGTATATCGATCATATCCTGCAAGAGACCATGCGGTACTACATTCATTTCCTGGGCTTTATTTGCCGCTGAAATGTTCCAGATGGAATCCTGTCATTCCCATGGGATTTCCTCACCGCTCGGTGGAAGACGATGTTTATCGCGGCATGTTTATCCCTAAAGGATCCGTCGTTTTCGCCAACGTTCGGTATGTCCTTTGCTGCGACTCTTTTTCAGCATATTTAAATTTTCTGTGAAGGGGAATGGGACGTGACGAGAACATTTACCATCAAGCTACGGTATTCAATCCTGATCGCTATCTTCCGAAGCCACAAGGGAAGGAGGAGCCCTATCTTACGATGTTCGGGTTTGGAAGAAGGTTACTCCTCGGCTCGCCTCTATCGTGTAGGCTATTAACCTGGTTTCGGTAATGTAGGATTTGCCCTGGACGGTTTTTGGCCGAGAACGGGATGTGGATCGCGATTGCTTTCATTCTGGCCACTTGTAGGATAGCGAAAGCGAAAGGTGAGGATGGGGAGGAGATTACTCCCGCTGTGGAATTCTCCAATGCGCTTGTCAAGTACGTATACTCATTTCTTCTTCTTCTATTTTTCTCATATGTATGTTGGACGCAGTCATTTGAAGCCTATACGATTTAGTTTGGTCCCTCGTACGACAAAGGCTGCTGCTCTTGTAGGTCAGCATTCGAATCCCGAGGTTTGACAGGACGACAAAATGAGCTGGGGTAAACATTAACCATTGCAAAAAGCGATGGTATGTGAGTATTACTGTCTTTCTATGTGCTCTCGCGGCTGTCCCTCGGTGATGTCATGACAGGCAGAGCTACGGCGCGCTATGGGCCTATGGTGCTATATAGCAGCGTCGCGCTACGTATCACATCATAGAGGATATGTGCTCATGTATACCTACATACCTCAGCTCACTCTATATCGTCGACGATGGTCTATGGCTAGCAAAAGCCTTTTCCAGATGAATTCACTGGCAGTCAAAGGTCAAAGGAAGCGTTCTTGGACGCCGAGAGAATTCTTGCTCAGGGAACGTCTACTCAAAAGGTAGCCTTTTCCGTTGCATATTGCATCGCCATCAGTTTCGGGGTGTCTTTCCTACCACCATCATGGACGCGACTCCTCCCCTTTCCTTTAATACAGAGATAGACAGCATGATCATCTTCTATTCCCTGGCTGACTGTCCATCCTAGCGATTCAGTACTGAGTCGTCGAGACGTGCACTGGCGTATGTTGGCTCGGGCTTCTGGGTATTGTCTTTTCTTTCAGGATACTTTCTATTCCTTTCATGATACTTTCTATTCCTTTGGATACTTTCTATTTCTTTTGATTCAATTCAATTCTTCAGCCTCTGGAGGCCAGTATACGAAGCTCATGGTAGTAGGCGTCCGACCGGTACCAGCTAGGGGTTCGAGGAATTGCGATTTTGTGCGTATATGCGCTTTTCTTCTCTTGCTCGGGCTTCAGGGTATTGTCTTTTCTTTCAGGATACTTTCTATTTCTTTCAGGATACTTTCTATTCCTTTCATGGTACTTTCTATTCCTTTCAGGATACTTTCGATTCGATTCGATTCTTCAGCCTCTTGTTTTTCTTGTCATGTCCCGAGACCATTCGATGATGGTTCGTATAATGACCCTGCCGTGGTGCTTACGGTCGACAGTCTGCAGTGTCCTACAGTTGTTCTTTTCCATTCACTGCAATCATTTCTGTTCCTTTCGACTCCCCTTCCTACTGAACCCTATGAGGTCCTCCCCCTAACTTACTGTCGTGTCTATCTTCTGTCTGACTGTTCTGATCGTTATATTCATTGACGGGTGGAGATGCGGCTGTGATCACACATACTATGACATAAGCCACCTGATGTGACTGCGCACCGGTTTTAGCCACATGTATTGCTCCACCACTCCTGCCTACGACGGAAATTCGTAATTGCATTTGGCATGGTATTGAAGATCGCTTGGCTTGTCTGCTGCAGTTGCCTGCTGCCGAGCCTCTATTGCGTACTACATAATGCACTGTGGATTATCTTTTGCTATGTCCAATTGGTACTTGTCCCTACAATGCTCTAAATCCGTGAGACGTTCTCGGCTGGCAACTGAGAGTATCACAGCGGCATGGAGGGTTGTAGTCTGTGACACTTTTGTGGCGGCACAGAACCCCGGCGTTCCTTTTTGGGACCTTGTCCGGTTATCTAAACTCTAAACTCTTGTCTTAGCAGGCGATTGGCAGCGATGAACTATTACGTCATCCAACTTTGCGTCTGAACGGAACATGTTCCGGCCCGGGTGCCGAAGTCTGCCTTGGCTTGTTACCGTCCAGCTTGTTTTTTAGTCGGGGCACGTTTCTCGACTGTCATACCGCGTCATCTAGCGACTGACGGACGAACCTATTCGCTCGATGTCAGGCCTCGGAAATCAAATGTGGTTAGCCGAAACAATATAGGCATGTTGTGCATCACGTTTCGTCCCTAACCTTTCTTTCGCCGACGTTTTTCAAAGTTAGCGTTCAGAACGGTGCGGATGCAGTAGCGACTGAAGTGTATGCTTCTCATCAGGCGAGTCTGGTTTTTTTACCTTAGAGCAGAAGGTTAAACTATCCTTCAATTAAGAGACATTCACGCATCACCTGGGTTAGCAAACACTTCTACAAGCCTTTGTTTTCACCTTGGTTCAACAATGGTGTTTTCCTGTATCGGGTGCTATGGATACCTCTGAGAATGACCTCACCATTCAATCCTTTATATGGAGCCCGCCGCTCGCGGTAGCATGTGACAATATACTATATTTATGTCCGCGAATACAATGTACGTTTCTTTATCAAGTATCCTTGCGACTGCGAATACCATTTGACCCTTATGGCATTCTGGCGTGGGTAAGCTGGCGCTCAAGGAGCCTCCATCTTGCCCTCCCCCTCCTTGGTCATGGATTTCAATCTTCTCTTTTACACAACGCCGCTCTTGATTTTCGTGTGGTTGTTTCGCCGGCGCCTCGGGTTGGCGAGACAGGAATCTCTCCCTCCAGGTCCACCTGCGGATCCTATCATAGGTCACCTTCGAATTCTTCCTCCT
>JAUEPT010000413.1:0-23033 GCA_030435635.1 Armillaria borealis | reverse complement strand
TACACTCTTATCGGCGATCAGACGGTGTCAACCTGCATTGTCGAAGACGCTTTTGACGTTCTATCAGACGAGGATAGTACTCGATAAGGTCCTGCATTTCAGCTGTCTCTGACCAGGCACTGTAAACGGTTCGTTACAGGCATCCACCGGCATTCGGACTCGTCGTTTCTCCTGCTCCCAGGCGCTAATTCATCTTGGGTTTCCGTTAAAATACCGAATTTTGGACCATAGAACGTTAGGCGCCTCTTGCAACTAGCCTAGGCTTGTGCTACGACTTCCATTCCATTAGTCCAGCCTCGGTGACCACGGCCGATTCGGTCGATTGTGCGTCAGCGCTAATGGTAATTATCTCGAGCGCCAATTCAAGTTCACCGCGAGAGGTATGACTGGGTGCTTCTCATACATAATTACCTTTCATCTATTCTAAGCGCTCGTGAGTGTGGTTCTTCCAAGAAAATCTCATGAACTTGCGTTGCACCAATCGCAAGCGCCGAGGGTCTTTTAAATACGAAAGTCTGCGCGACATGTCTTCTCCATCTTGTTACCTGCAACTTCATGGATACTTCCTCTCCTGCTTTACCGACCAACGATGTTGAATTGTTGGAGCTGGGATCTTCTTCCATCTCTGACTCGGAAACGCGTCCTCGAGATGGTGGGTACGGCTGGATCTGTGTCGGCTGCTCTTTCGTCGTCCACTTCTTCGCTTTGGGGTGGGTTTCGCTATTGATACATTTCAAATTACTCAAGAAGTGATTATTAAACGAAGGATTGAATCCTCTTGGGGCGTATACCAGAGCCATTACTTCACGTCACAAGACGTAGGTGCTGTGTCTAACTCGGATCTTGCTTGGGTTGGGTCTATACAGGCGACCGGACAGCCTCTAGTCGGTTTGTGAGTCATTCATATGTGATCATTGCGTATAAGTAACTCACGGTTTTAATAGTGTGGCTGGCATTCTGGCGCAGCGGATTGGTTTCAGAGTTACAGGATTTATTGGGACGTGTATCATGTGTCTAGCGTTGATCACAGCGTCTTTCTCGTAAGTGCGCATCCTTGACGGCCGCGACTCGGTGTTGACTGTTAATTGTCCACATACAGGACGCAGGTATGGCATCTGTATTTGACTCAAGGTTTGTGTTTGTATCGGCCATATGGTTACAATATTCATCCTGTGATCTTATAGGGTTGCTGTTCGGCATTGGAAGTGGCTTCGCCTTCATCCCGGCCGTATGCATTCCGTCCCAGTGGGTGAGTAGTATCTTCTTGACTTAAGTCAAAACCTCCTGAATATAATGATGGGATATGCAGTTCACTAAATACCGAGGTTAGCCTTTGAACTGGGGTTTATTTCATGTTCATGTTTAAAGTGACCGCGTAGGACTGGCGACTGGAATAGCAGCCAGCGGATACGGTAAGTCGCTTCTCTCGCTAGATCCCTTTCACTCTGACATCACTTATTCTAGGTGTTGGAGGCTTAGTGCTTAGTCCCGTTACACAGAAACTGATCAATCACCTTGGCTTTCGTTGGGCACTTCGCATCACCGGTCTCATGACCCTTGTTGGTTGGTTGCATATGTTCGACGTACGGCATCTCTCTTGTTCACCTTCTTCCTAGCTCTTGGTATAGCCGATGTGTTCCTCCGCCCTCGGGTTTCCGTAGTTCCGCCTAGAAAAGTTGATCGGTCTTTGTTGATGAATAAAGTGTTCCTTGCCCTTTGCTTTATAGGATTGTTTAGCGGTCCTGGGTTTTATATTCCTATATTCTATGTACCCGGTGAGTGTCAAAAAATCCGCCTTGAAATATCAGCTTCATATATCTATAGACTATGCTGTCAACAAATTGGGACGTGACGCCCAGGATGGTGCCAATGCTGCTGCTCTCATATCAGGCTTTTCGGCTGTAGGTCGCGTGGTAGGGTTTGCTTTTTTGAGTCGGATTTCCAAACGCTGATGTTACCTAGTTTCTAGGCATCGTTGGCGATCACTTTGGCCACTTGCATGTTCTATCCCTGTGCCAATTTTTGGGGGGTGTTGGCCAAATGGCAATATGGCCTTTCACCCATAACCTCGCAGGACTGATGACTTTCGCTTCATTTTACGGGTTCTTCACCGGTGGCTACGTTAGCCTGTATCCAGTCGGTAAGTATTTTATTGGCGCTACTGTTGAACCTTTTTTTCTGATCGACTTACAGTTGCCGCCGATCTCTATGGCGTCGAAGGTCTGGCGAGTATCACCGGTGTCATGTTTGGTAGCTTTGTGGTACGTGCAACGCTTTTATCGAAGGCTTTCATCTGATTTTCTCCTGTAGCCAGGTACTTTGATCGGTCCCCCGCTCTCTGGAGCAATCCTTGACCGGCATACCAATCCTATCACCGGGAAAATTAATTTCCTTCCTGTGCAGCTGTTCGGTGGAAGCTGGCTATTAGCGTCGGCAGTTATGGCAGTTATGGTGAAAATGTTTCAGCGTTCAGCGAGGAAGTCACGAACTTAAAGGGCGCTTCAGTGAACTTAGTATTCGGGTACTTGGGGAACGGGATGGGTTTTTATTTTGTCAATCTTCAATAATGCTTACTTGTGAAGAGCCAATGAAGGCTTCTGTCGTCCTTCATACCTGTGTATACTTCTGGCTTCTTATTTGGTTTTTGTGAATCTTTACCAAAATATCATGCTCGATTTGGAGGCTCAGGCGTGTACGTCATCTTGATTACGCATTCCCTGGACCGTGGGCCGTGGGCCGCCGGCTGAAGTTGCCCTCATGCGATCGCGATGATTGTAGAAGTCAATCTAAACGACAAAGGTTGGCATAATGATTAACTTTACATCTCTTGTTTTATTTACTTGCAGTTCCTCAGGCTCAAATATACGCACTTCGGTGCCACTATGCTCTCTTTTCTGTGAAATCCTTCTCGAAGAAGACTCGTCCGACGGGATGAATGTTGAGAAAACGGAAAAAAATCTCAGGCTTGATAAGAGATCAGCCAGGCCAATCATCTGACTCCAAGCATGAATACGTGAGGTTATGGATATAAAGAAACATCTCTTCCAACACCACCATGTCGCCCATTAGCATCTTCGTGCAAGCAGTGTCCGAGGCCGCCTCTGATTGGGGTCTCACCCACTTGGTCACTATTCGGCGTTTGTGCTATTTCATTGGAGGTAAGTCTTCTAAAAAATAAGTAAAGAGAACGTTGGTTACCATCTCACACGGCTTAATCCCAGCGTTGCTCACGTACAAAGTCATTCACCGACTCTTCTTGTATCCATATCTCTTGTCTCCTCTCCGTACTGTCCCTGGACCGCCAATTGGAGAACCTATTCTTGGACAGTCGGCAAAGATTTTCAAGTATGAGACAGGTGTAGTCCAGCGGGAGTGGGTTAAGAAATACGGATCTGTTGTACGAGTCGTGGGGCCTGTAGGCGTGGAGCGCTTGATCTTCATGACTCCAGAGGCTCTCTACCAAATTCTAGTGAAGGGGTGGTTAGATTACCCCAGGGTATGCTCCCTAAGAAACTAGCAGCCTCCATCACCTGTCACTCACTACTTACAGCCGCGGTATCTAAGGAATATCTTGGGCCTGGTGGCTGGCTATGGGCTGCTTACTGTCACTGGAGGTGAGCATCGACAGATGCGCAAAGTGATGAATCCAGCCTTCTCAATTCCGAACCTCATGGCGCGTACGTGGGATGTCTTTTCTTTCCGTCTTGGCATCCTTACCCATCTTGTGATTCAGAAATCGATATGTACTACGAGCCGATTGAAGGGCAAGTGGATTGGTTCCATCACGCAATTTGATCATCCCAACGATATATATTTCCAGCCTCATCGACGTTCTTTCTTCTCAACTTCCTGGTCCTGAAGGAGCAGTCGTACCTGTATATGAATGGAGTTAATAAATTCCCGGTTCTCTGCTAGTCATTTCGGCGTACTGATCATTGGATATAGTGAGCAAAGCCACTCTGGATATCATCTGCAAGACAGCCTTTGGTTACCATACCGACTCTCTGCATAACCCGCATAATGAGCTAGCTGAGGCGTGAGTATCCTTTGTGTTGATTTGGAGTTGAAAGGATTCTGACAGTAAAACAGGTATGAAATGTTGCTTAGCCTACAATCAGGTAATTCCAAGACCACTCAGGTCTACGAAAGTTGACAGCCCTTCCCAGGTCCGAATATGGCTCGTTTTATCTTTTTCATGTTGCTTCCGGGTGGGGCAAGATTTCTCTCATCTGATCTGGCGTATAGAATAAGAAACGTGTTTTCTTATATTCAATTCTTTGGTAAGTATTCATTTATCGAATCACTACCACGCCACTGACACAAAAGCAAGCGACTCTCACACCGCTAATCGACTCAATGCATCGTATCCGAGATATTTCGAAACGGATCTTGGACCAGAAAATGAAAGAGACATCCGAATCCGGGATCACTGCCGATGATACTCACACGAAGAAAGATATTATGAGCATCTTGGTGCGCGCCCGACAGGCTGATCTGCATAAGGATCGGACGGCATATGCGATGAGTGATACTGCGATGATAGACCAAGTTGTCAGTGGTCTATCCTGTAGTTAAACCCAAGCTGAAAATCCATCGCAGCTGACTTTCCTCGGAGCCGGTCATGAGACTACAGCTAGTGGCTTGACTTGGGTATGTATAAACTCTCTTCAAATTTCCGGAAAAACATTACTCATTTTTGATACCAGACCCTTTGGCTTTTGGCGAATGACAAAACAAGCCAGCAACGCTTGCGCGATGAAGTCCGTCCAGTCATGGCAGCTAAACTCAGGCCCGATTACAAGACGCTGAAAAGCATGCAATGGTTGGATTGTGTGGTGTAAGTTGATGAAACATCGCCTTGTACTGACAACGTAATGACTGTGATGTAGGATGGAAAGTCTGCGTGTGATGCCCCCCGTTCCGCTGACCGTTAGAAAAACTGCCAAAACCGATTATATTGAGGGTTTTCTTGTTCCGAAGGGCACTCTGTTGCATATCTGCGTAAGATCAAACTCCGCTGATGCAAAATCCTGTTTACTGATCAATGGTATAGATTCGAAACGTGAATACATGGCAGACCATCTGGGGCGAAGACGCCGAAGAGTGAGTATGATTGATGGGAGTATTGAACATCAAGTCGATTGAAATATGGTGTGATAGGTTCCGTCCAGAACGATGGCTGAACTTGCCCAAAACATACAACCCTGCTTTCTCTCTTCTCTCCTTCATTGCTGGACCGCATGGGTGCATCGGCAAGACTATGGCAATCATCGAAATGAAAGCTGTTCTAGCGTCAGTGACTGCTTACTCGTATTATCGCGGTTTGTTTGACTTGAAATTTCTGTAGGGCCCTGATAACGAAATTTGAATTTGAGCCTGCCTATGATGGTCAACAGGCCCAGCCTTCTGCTGCGATTACGATGAGTATGTAAAAGAACTTATCCGACAGAGAAACCCGATGACTGATAGACTTTTCCAGAACCTGCTGATGGAATGCCTTTGAGGATTCGTCGTGTATCATGAGGAGAAGTTTTATTACCGTTGCCTTTTATATGATACTGTATACTTTTATACTACTTGTCGGAATGAATAGCATCGCGCCATGACGCGTCGAGCCCCTATCTTGACGACTGCGCCACGTGCAAGCTCCGTTTAGTCAGTCTGCTACCGTACGGCCTTTCTTTCCAATACCACTGCCAGTGCCAGTGGCGTTGTAGGTATGGCGTCTACCTCCACCAAAGGCGCCGACGACGCGCTACCCGATGTCGAGAAGCTTCAGATATCCGACTCATCGCACGGCGCGACATCAATAACGGCAGACGAGGTCATTTCTCCGAATCCATGGAAGGATGACACGGCCGACGATGCCCAGAAGGACGGAGATCTAGAGACGTCAATCCATCGCTTGAAGACGCCAGACCCGTCGGCGCTGGACGAATCGATAACATCTGGGCTGGGCACACAGGTATCTCTACCTTCAGATCCTGTTCCAGAACTAGCGAACGCTCAGGAAGTACTTGAAGAATTCGACCCACTCGTAAACCAGGAAGAGAAGGATGCAAGGAATGCATGGGAGAGTTCCGAGGGACATCCGCCACATCCGGACCTTTCGCCAGTCGTCCCAACACCGCCGTCGAAAGATCAAACCCCGCCGCCCAACGATGTTCAGGCATCATCGTCGTCGTTTCCTTCACTAGCTGCCTTGGCGCGTTCTTTTCAAATGCCCAAATTAACACATTCACGTCCTCTTTCACTTGATATGGCGAAGCCTGTTCCCTCTCCCGATACACTGTCATCCTTTGCGTCCCAGCAGCAGCGACCTCCAAAGTATGAGCCGATTTCTCAAGCGAATCCGGAACCCTCAAGAACCAGTACACCAGGAATAGTGAGAGAGGACTCGCCAGCTGTAGATCAGAGCAAGGGCGATCCACCTTTTGATTTTCAAAAGTTCTTGGATCAGATGAAGAGTAGAAACGCGGAAGCCGTGTCGAAGTATCTCAAATCGTGAGTCTTTACCTCTCTCGTATGTTGAATATTAAGCCATCAGACTATAGATTTCTGAGTAACTTTGCCAAGCGTACCTTCACTGTCAGCGACCAAATTAAGATCATAAACGATTTTCTGAACGTGTGTAACGTTTAATGTCTGCGTATAGCCTTCCTGACATCTGTGTTTGTGTAGTTCATTGCGAAGCAAATGCGCGAATGTGAAGTCTGGCGTAGCGCTTCGGATGCCGAATTTGACAACGCCATGGAAGGTATGGAGAAGCTGGTCATGAATCAGCTCTATCAATTGTTAGTATCGCTTTGCCATATTATTCTCTGTACTTATGTCTTTCTAGCACGTTTACACCTCAGGTGGCGCGAGCAGTACCCCGTCGACAAATCACAGCGGATGATCTGGAGCGAGATCGCGTACTCTCCCAGCGCATAGCTCTCTTTGGGTGGATAGAGGAAACACATCTTGATATTCCAGAAGGAGAGGGTAGCAAAGGTTTTTTGATGTTTGCTCAGCAAGGTTTGCTTTTTTTTTAAATGCGGTGATCAAGTCCCAGTCTTACGTTCTACTCGTAGAACTACTCAAGATTAACCATTACAAAGCCCCTCGCGACAAACTCATATGTATATTGAATTGTTGCAAAGTTATATTTGGTGCGTCATTTTGATATTCAAATGTACTAAACTCAAGATTGTCCCATTCTTCATCTAGGCTTAATTCGGCATTTAAGAACAGAAGAGGGCGCGGATTCGTTTGTTCCGATACTCATATTCGTCGTGCTGAAGTCAAACCCGGAGCATCTTCTCTCGAACGTTGAGTAGGTATCATATTTTGTGATTCTGCGGTTCGCTAATCTCCATTCACTCGCAGGTTCATCAACCGATTTAGGAATCCTGTTAAACTGCAAAGTGAAGCAGGGTATTATCTATCTAGCCTTGTATGCTATGTGCTATCTCATTGAGAGGTGATGCTTATATCTGTGTCAAGATGGGTGCCGTATCTTTCATCGAAACCATGGACCATACATCCCTATCAAACATTACGCAAGAAGAGTTCGAGAAGTGAGTGTCCAATCTATGCTCGGAAAGAGTCTGTTAACGAGTGCTGCAGGAATGTCGAAGAAGCCATTCAGTCGCTGCCTAACGACGCCGAATCACCTGCTATACCTCACTTCACTACCGAACCGCCATTATCACGGAGCGACTCCACTCCTTCTTCACATGCAGGTGAAGAATCCGCGCAACCACTCTCCCTCCCTACTCCTGCGCAAATCCTTTCCGATGACGCGAAGCGACTTCTTCAAAAGACAGGCGACACCATATCAAAGCCCCTCAACGCCATAAGCCGTATACTCAATGAAGCCATTGACAGTGCCGCCTCTCCATTCGCTCCTTTCGAGGCGGGTCGAGAACAACGTACAGGAACTTCCCCACCTGTACCTCACTGGTCGCACCCAGACCAAGTTCGACAATATCAACAGCAACAAGATTCATCGCGATCAAGTTCTCCACGAATAGTACCACAAACACCTCCGGGTGATGGTATGTACCAGCCTCCGTTGCAAACCCCGTATAAGCCTCGCGTGCGCCGGGTACCGTCTCCTTCGTTCTCTCCTGGTATGGAGGAGACACCATCACGGCCCGGTCCATATACAAATCAGCCATTAGCAATCGGCCCTTCACAGTCACTTTTCGCGTCCCCACACCGACCTGATTCAGCACATGTATCGCGGACACCGACGCCCAACTTGGATCTGGTAGGGATGCAGGAGGAGATTGATACCGCGCATCAACAGGCAGCGGAAGCAGCGCGAGACACGTTAATACAGATATTCCCCGCGGTCGACAGGGAGGTTATAGAGTGGGTGCTAGAAGCTAATACGGGTGATTTAGGGAAGAGTATCGAGGCGCTCTTGGAGATGAGTAGCGGTGCGTAGCTGACCAGAGTTTTGCATAATGTACAGATAGGTTTCAATGAGGTTTTCTGATTTACGGGCGGGAGACTGAATCGTGTATTGACCGTGGGTTAAATAATTTCGTTCCAGCGTCACTCGCAGCTGAATACATATTTCCATCCATCGACTCGGTACGTTGAACTTCAATTTCAATGCATTGATGGTATCTATATCGAAGGCGCAAAGAATCCTTCATCTAACACGAGAGTAATTTTACATCCATTAGTTTGTCCATTATTTCAATTCCACACTATTCAGATTACTGGGAAATATGGATTGTCAGTCTCAAGAGTGGGAGCGGTATAAACGAGGAAGGGCTTACAGTGATAACGGTAGGCTTGTCCCTGCCCAAGAACTCCTTCAGCTTGCTGATCTCTAGCGCCACCTCAATCAGGCCCTTCAAGCCTTCCGCTGCATCTTTCTTTAAGGCAGCGGGTCCAGCCTCCGGAGGTACATACCTCTCCACATACATACGAACGGTCGCGCCCTGACTCCCGGTACCACTTAGCCTGAATACCACCCGAGATCCATCAGCGAATGTAATAACCTGACCCTGATTCTTCGACACGGAATGATCAATGGGGTCGGTGTATGAGAAGTTATACAGTCCTGAAACCGTGAATGTGGTGGAAGTAGAAGCAGATGTGTGCACGGAGTCGTTCAAGGAACCCGACTCAAGAGCCTTGTTAATGTGATCAACCATAGCGTGGGCACCCTCGGAGGGGACCTCTTCATAATCGTAGCGGCTAAAGAACGAACGACCGTAAATCGCGTAGTGAGAGTCGAGTAGGTCATTAATCCCGATGAGCTTGTTGGGAGACTTGGCATTGGCTGCGGCGATGATGTTTAACCAAGCTAGCTAACATTAAGTACTCAGGCGACGTATCTAGTAACGTGCGACTCACCAAGAACTGCCCAGAGACCATCCTTTTCACGGATATGATCAGATCCGGTACCAAAAGACTCTTCTCCACAGATAGATAGCCGTCCAGCATCCATCAAGTTTCCAAAGAATTTCCAACCTTAGGCCGTGGTCAGAGCACGCAAGAATGTCAGGACAAGGCGCTAACCAGTAGGAACTTCAAAGTATTCCAAACCCTTCTTCTTCGCAACCAAGTCAATAGCCTTGCTTGTAGGCATGCTCCTAGCCAAACCTTTGACCCCGCCTTGCTTCTTGAAATAAGGAATGACATCAGCCCAATCCGCGATGATAGCCACGGAGTCTGAAGGAGTGACGAATGCGCCCTTGCCGTAGATCATGTTCCTATCACCATCGCCGTCACTTGCCGCTCCAAATTCAATACCGTTTTTCTCGACGGCATCGACCAGGCTATGAGCGTAAGTGAGATTAGGATCGGGGTGTCCTCCGCCAAAGTCTGGAAGAGGCACGCAGTTCTGGACAGAAGTAGGCGGTAAACCCAGAGTATCGACAAGGATCTTGGACGCATACGGGCCGGTAACGCCGTGGAGACCGTCAAATAATACACGATAATCGTTGGAGTGAGAAAAGAGGAAGGACTTGATGAGGGGGAAGTCAAAGATTCCCTCGAGCAGGATCAGATAATCGTCGACGGAGTCAATTATGGAAACCTTCGTAGGACCATAGGTAAACTCTCCAATCTTGGACAGATCCACCTACGCAGTTTCTGAGTGAACAGACTATATGCGGTAATTATATTGACGCACCGGTTTGTCCTCGATGATCTTGTAGCTGGTGATCGTCTTGGTCTTTGCATATATTTTGTCGGTAACGTTCTCGGGAGCAGGTCCACCATTAGATACGTTATATTTGATTCCAAAATCGTTGTTAGGACCACCAGGGTTGTGGCTGGCGGTCAGGAGGATACCACCATCAGCCTTGTACTTCCTGATAACATTGGAAGCAGCAGGGGTTGATAGGATGGCATCCTTCCCGATAATCAGCTTAGCGACGCCATTGGCAGACCCTATCTTGAGAATCGTCTGAACGGTCTCCGGAGAGAAGTAGCGTCCATCGCCACCGATTACGAGAGTCGATCCCTTTGTCTGGATGGAATCGAAGATGGACTGGATGAAGTTCTCCGTATAATGCTACAGAGCTTTGCTGTAAATGCCTGATCGATGAGACGCGTCTCATCAGCGTACCTCCTGCTGGAAGACCTTGACCCTGTCGCGACCGTCAGCGATGTTGAGCAAAGGTAAAGTAGACGATGGCAAACCTTTTCCTGAGGCCTGAGGTGCCAGGCTTTTGGCCTTCGAAAGGCTTTGTCGCGATTTCTTTAACAGGGAAGGACATTGACGGAGAAAGTAGGAGGGTGAGAGGAGTTGAGTTCTCGGCCAATCCGTTAAATGTTTGACGTCACATCACGTGATGCTGATGGCGGCTTCCAGCGGTGTCTGGCGGCTCTGGCTGTCCCCGTCGTCGCCCTCGTCGTGCGCTACGTGATTGTCGTTGTCGCCGTCGAATATCTTCTTGATTGTACCGCGTTTTTTTTGGAATAATGGCCTATCATCGTGGCCCGCAGGCATCGTTAGACTTGACGCACGTTCTCTGTACGACTTCTCCTCCCATGTGAACCGCTGATGAGAACACCTCCTTGCAGACGATGATTCTTCTCTGCTCTCTCTTGGGCTTGCCCTAGTGACACTCAGCCCTATTCTTCTCATGGTGTGTGTCGCAGTGCCGGTGTTGGAGCATCACTGATCAACATCCTTCCAGCCGGCGTATGCATCCTTGGCCGTACAGACCCGGGAATACGTCGTCATAGTGATGTGGGCGGGGCAGTTCGCCTGTGAGGCGTTCAGTTGGTTGATCAAACGGGCCGTAAAGGAGAGCAGGCCTGCAGGCTCTGTCGGTGTGTCCTGCGAGAAATCAATTCTATACACGTTCGTGACATATTTCAGCGTGTAGGTAACGGATATGGATTTCCATCCTCCCACAGTCAATACATGGGCTACTTTGCGACCTTTCTGATCTGCCATCTCTATTTCCAGCACCGATTCGGGACCACTGGTTATACCTTCCTCGATCTTGCATGGCGCGTTCTGGTCTACTCTGCTATCGGTGGTTGGGCTCTCCTTGTCGCGTATTCCAGGTAAGTATCTGGTACCGTCATAGTGGCCTTGTGTTTCATGCCAATTTACGTAGGTATGCTCTCGGATACCATAACGCCCATCAAATTTCATGGGGTTTCGGCATTGGTGTCCTCTTTGCTGCCATTCTCTTTGTTGTTTCTCAAATACTTCCGCGGCGACAACCATCGTCAATATTCGGAAAACTGAAAATGTTCCTTCTGGTGAACCCTGTCTCCACTTGGCTCCAAATACGCGACGGCTGGGATATATGGGCAGATGGGGGTCGTGAGCACGAATGGCTCCGATGGAGAAAGGAATGGGACTCCAAACGAACGCGACATGATAAAAAGCGGCCGTAATTGTGTTTCCATGTACGATGTCAGTACGTGCGGAGTACAATTCCTCACATGCGGCCGGTGAAAGATCGATCTCACTGCATTAACATAAGTCCACTCGAGGTCTTTCATTTAGGAGTTTTCGGTAAACCCTTCATCGATAGTGATTCGACCCTTCTCGACAGTATCTGTCAGCCCATGGAAATTCAAAAGGCAATTTCCAGGGGCAAATTGGAGCGACAGACCCGGTCCTCCAGCGGTGTTTGCGCTCTTTCACGCACCACGCTGGGACTCGGACCGACTCGGAGTTTCAAGAGGCGCCATATATTGGGCCAACCTGGTTACGGAATATTGACTTGGACTGTTCTGGCCGTGATACACACCGGTCACTGTGAGACCGAACTTGGCTGTTTAGAATGTCGCTTGTGGGGTGCAATCTATGCCTATAAATGCCCCAAGTAGCTCCTGCACATCGCTGCTTCTTTGTGAATTAGACATCTGCAAGCCCAGGCTAGACCCGGCTGGTGCCTTATATCATATATCATCATCGATGCTAGTTCCTATCCGCTTGTCACATTCCGAGGTTAGATCATCATCTATTGATCGGATAACTGAGCGCGGCCACTCTATACTCCCCAGCGTCGATATCTCAAATGCTCCCATCTTCATTGTTCAAGAACAAAGGTGCGTGGTTTCCTAGCAAAATATTTGACGAACAAGCGACTTTTCATAAGAACACAATGCTCGTCGTTATCTAAGCCATGCAAAAGAAGCTGATCCATTCGGCATTCGCACATGTGGCGACCTCAACTCATTGCACCTGGTGATTGCCTTCATACCCATGCGCGCGCTACATTGATGCTCATTAATAGGATAAAAATAAACCACCAAATTTATGTGACCCGTAAACGGCCCTTAGGCCATACCACTAGAAGAATAAACCCCATTGTCGAATTTCTGTGCATTGCCGTCGGTGGCATCTAAGTACTCTGCCTGACAGTGGCTGGCCCAGATTTGCTCGAGGAGCGGAGCGCATGTGATTGCAGACAAAACACGGCCGACATGGCCGACATGCCGAGACAATCACTTCCTTGCCTAAATAGGCACCACCATTACGGAAGCCAAATTTGTTTAGCCCAAAAGATCAATCGATCGGGGACAATGGCTCCTCTGTATAAAAAGGCTCGCGGGCCCTCATCAGCTTGTGCCCCTTGTTCTCCTTGCCCCCGCCAATTTAACCCATTCCCGTCCTTCACTTCTACGGTCCAGCCGGCCTCTGACCTTCATTATCACTTTTTCTCTCATTTATTCTTCAGCAACAATGCATTCCTTCGTCGCGCTCTTCACTCTTGCTTTGCCGGTTTTTGCCAGCGCTCTTGGGCATGATCATGTCTCGCGCCGACATCGCAGGAACCCCAATCGCGCTGCATCGGCACCCCACGTTCGCAAAGCTACTTATACGTTGAAAGATATGTATCAGGGGCAGTCATTTTTAGAGTGAGGCAATCTAAGTTTATCACAGTGGACAGCTTCGCTCATTTTATTATTCCGCAGCGAATGGGACTTTTTCTCTCAGTCCGATCCGACTAACGGCCTCGTTGATTATCAGACCAAGCAGGACGCTACTTCCAAAGGCCTTGCCTATGTCCAGGATGACGGTACCACCATCCTTAAGGTTGACAATTCTACCACGCTACAGTCGGGTCAAAACCGGGCATCGTAAGTATTTCTTCACCGCACCGGTATTAAGTTAGGGGGGCTGACAGACGATTGTAGAGTTCGTATCAGCTCAAAGACTCAGTACAGCAGCGGCCTTTTCATTGCAGACATCTATTCTATGCCGCACGGTTGCAGTGTATGGCCTGCTTACTGGTAATTGCATCTTTTATCCATTCCTAATCACTCTTTGACCTTTATTTCCAGGTCCGTCGGTCCTGATTGGCCCAACGCTGGTGAGTAGGTTACAATCAATTGATCGGTCCGTACTGACTATCGATGGCTCGTAGGTGAAATCGATGTCCTTGAAGGCGTCAATCAGCAGGATCTCAACCAATACACACTTCACACCGGTAGCGGCTGCTCCCTAACCAACGCGAACGCGAAAGTCGCCTCCGGCAGAGTACTGGGTACCACATGCACTTCCAGTAACGGGGATAACTCAGGTTGCGCGTTCCAAGAAACCGATGCTCGCTCTTACGGTCATAACTTCAATCTTGCTGCGGGAGGCGTCTACGCACACCTCCTTGCGGATGATGGCATCTCCATCTGGTTCTTTTCCCGCGACGACATACCCACTGATATCACGTCTCAGTCCCCGGATCCATCGTCTTGGTCGACGCCCAGCGCCTTCTTTCCATCCACGTCGTGCAGTATCTCGGATCACTTCTACGACCACAGTCTGACCATTGATACCACACTTTGCGGAGACTGGGCTGGCGCTGCCTACGGATCCGATGGGTCTTGTCCTGGAACGTGTGCGGAGGCAGTTGCTGATCCCTCCAACTTCGATTGTATGTCTTTTCATCATGCCGGTGATTTGTCCTGTTGATGTTGATGAACATTCTAGCCGCCCACTGGGCCCTCAACTACATTGCTGTTTATCAGTCATAAGGAGAGCACATTCAAACATGCCCTATTACGATCATTTCACGTCCGTTTTCCCCTCCCGCACTGTATCATAAACGCATACACTGCGATGCCTGGTCGCATCTATTCTTATCATTCTCACGTTGATCGTGCTGGTCTATTCTCTGTTATTTTTCGGTATCTGCTTGCTGTAGGATTGGGTTTTTATTAGGGTTATAATACTTTATACAAGTTTATAGAGGTATATTATGCATGGCGGTTCGTAACGAGCCGTGATGCTCATGGAATATAACACACTTGACGTGATAATTTTCCTAAGTCAAAATAAGAACGAGCAGGAAGATCAGTGGAACTTCCTTAGCACAAGGGCGTCTTTCTATTCTTAATTTTCGTGTGAACCGTTTACGAGAGTAGTGCAGTGCAGAATTCCTCAACTGATTCATTCATCGGCTTATTGTAAGTACGCACAATGGGCTAGTCTGTCCCCTAGTTACGAGATTTCCGGCAAACAATATCGTGTGTGGTCACCATTGTTCGAGTGTAGCGATGGTCATCGCATTTGCCTCGTGTCGCCGAAGAAGACTCTTTGAGCTCGGGTCACTAGCCAAAGAGGCGGTTGCAGTGCTATATGAGATCTGATGGCAACTCATGAAGCGAGGAAATTTGTTGCAACTCGAGGAAGGCGCAGCACGGGCAGACAATAAGCAGGGCACTGGCTCATCGAAGATGGTGTACTAACCTTCCTCGTGCACGCCGCCACCTGGAAAGATACACAAGGAGACCCGCTGCAGAAGTTCACGTCAAATTAACACAGATGTCGAGAAGATTCAACATCGTCAGGTTCAGAATCATGGTCAAGGACCGTGAATCTAGCGATTGAACTGCATATGTGTGTCTCGAAAAATGCCAGAATCGAGGTTCAATGCACAGAGCTAAGTAATCCATTAAACTATGCATGGAGAAAGATGAGGACAAACGCGTCCTAATTTAAATTAGCGGATCGGACTCTCAAACGGAACGCATCCGCCGCCCGCCGCTTCAAGTTCCGCTTGCTCGTCGTGCCCTCAAGTTGGACCTGGCCTGTCCATCGCCTTTGACGCGTCTGTACACGAAGACGCAGCGCTATCTCGCACCGTGTTTGCATTTCGTGAATTGCTGGAAGGCTCTCCACTCTTAGCATCATTTAGGGCGGAGAGCCCTTGATTCTTAGGTGTCAGCATGGCAGTGCAACCTAGACGGCCTGTATCTCATACTTGGGACTCGAATCAATCGACACTACTTAGTGTGCACCGGTCTTGAGGCTTGTGCTTGATTGCTCTCCGCTGATTTCCGCCCGGGCCTTTCGTCGCCATCAACAATCCCCATGGTCGACCGGCCTGGCTAATTTGGCCGCAAATTCGTGCCCAAGGGCATCGCAACTCTCGCTATATCTCTAAGCAGCAGTGACGAGGCCCCTCTCTGACCTGCGGTCTACATAAAGGATGCACGGACTCAATATTATCAATCTTACTCTCATTCATCTCCGGGTCTCAAGTGCTGGTCACACCCACTCGGACTCCGAGCCTTCAAGAACTGGTTTCTTGTCCAATCCTTCCCTGCTATGTGTTACCCATATTCCAGTTCACACTCTCAGTCATTCTGTTTACGACTCTCTCGCTTTCCTTACCCGTTCATCCTGCGCAAAATAGAGCTGCACCCAAGAGCAGGAACTCTCTGGATCATCTCGAGGCGCGCTTACCTTCTTCAATCTCCGGCTCTGTTCATAAAAGAGATCCTGGAGCAACAATTCTTATCAACGGCTCTCCCACGACTTTATCAGACATAGACAGGTCGAAATATACTCCTCTTAAACGGCAAGAGGTCGCCACTACGCCAAGGTATCGCCGATCCTGTTGCTCCTACTGCTGCTGTGTTAGCCGATCCAGCAACTACTGCGGGTGCGAAAACCACAGGCGGAACGTATCAGCTGCTCGATATGTACAAAGGCAAAGACTTCCTGAACCCTGAGTGCGTAGTTCTAGTCTTTAATGATGCTCAAAGGCCGAGATTCATGTGGTAGGAAGTGGCAATACTGGTCGGAGTCAGATCCGACTCATGGTTCTGTCAATTATCAAACTATGGAGGCGGCAGTAGAGAAGAAGTTGGCGTTCGTTGGTGATGATGGCACCGTAACGCTCGCTGTTGATGATACGACGGCGTTAGGCGATGGTGAAAACCGCGACTCGTATGTTGATGTCCATTCATCTTCCTGGGGTTAGATTAACGATTTCTTGGATGTCCAGTGTCCGCATCAGTTCAGTCAAGAAATATGATAGTGGACTGTTCATTGCGTCTTTCTCCGCCATGCCTTACGGATGCTCTGTCTGGCCTGCTTGGTGGTAGGACCTACTATATAAAGCTAGTTTTCAAGATGCTTACAATTTGCTTTCCAGGACAGTTGGTGACAACTGGCCCAACCAGGGTATTCATGATTTCTTATCGGTCGCTCTCAGGCTGAATATTTTATAGGCGAAATCGATGTCCTAGAAAACGTCCACAACGCCAACGCCAACCAGTATACCTTCCACACCGGCGAAGGATGCACGATACAAGCAAGCGACGGCATGACTGCGAAACTCAACAATGAACAATGTGCCGTTAGCGGAGGAAGCGATAACGCTGGTTGTGGAATGGTGGACACGTCCAATCCTAACTATAGCTATGGCAAGCAATTCAATGAGATTGGGGGCGGTATCTTTGCACACCTGTGGAATGACAAAGGAATTCAGATCTGGCACTTTCCGAAGACGAGTATACCTAAAGATATTACTGCCGGAACACCCAGTCTTGCGAATTGGGGCAAGCCTGCAGCTTTCTTGCCAAACGGTGCCTCTTGCGATACGGGGACACATTTCAAGGGACATAACTTGGTTATCGACACCACGCTATGTGGTGACTGGGCTAACGGAACCTACTCTGGTGCGGGATGTCCAGGAACATGCTCTGATGCCGTTAAGGATCCAAAAAATTACAAGAGTTAGTGCATACTCGCGCGTCTTCTCCTTCATCTCGCTGACATTCTGTTTAGCTGCAAAATGGAACATCAATTACATTGCTGTGTATAGCGCAGAGGGTGGTTCCACAGGTGGAAACCGTAGCACTGCGGGAACTAACGTGGAAACTGGAACAGAGCCTGGAGCTCTTGCGGCGGTTGTTTCTTCCCCTGTTGTCAGCGAACCCAGTGCTCTACTTACCCAACGATTTGTTACTAGCATAGCTGAACTCACAGCTACAACGAGCAGCGTTACCGTGGCTACTGGAGACCCACGATAATACTGTTGCGTATTATGTATGCCATACTGTGTAGATGTATTTTTTACTAAATTATACGTATGCTTACCGGGCAAGATGCCGGGATGATCCAGGATGATCGGAGGACCTTGATGTGGCGTCACTTCCCAATTAAGCGGGGTATCCCTTTTGGACCCTTACCACCATGAATCCGCCTAGCCACCTTCTCCCGCACCAGCAGCCGGTAGATATGTCTCTCCTCAGCTTTTCGCTAGGAAAGGCATTGAAGAACGGCAAACGCACGGACCAGGCATGCATGTTTCGTTGTCCTACTGTCAGATCGCGATTGATCTCCAGCACAGGCTTGCTCAACTTGCAGGTAATGCACTCTTCTCTTACCGACGAAGTTACACTAAGTTCTTCTTCTAGACGTGACAAGGTCGGGTGCGATGGGAACAGGTTTGATCCTAGTTCGATTACGCTGCGTGATACCCTCTCATGTGGGCCGGTAGACCTTGTGGCGTATGCACGAAGAAGGGATATACACCAGATCAGTGCGTAACGGGATGTGGACCTTGTCGGAGGGCGAGGGTACGGTGTGAAGATGGAGCGCCATGCCAACGTTGCCGGGAGATGGGAGTATCTTGTGTCGATGCTAATGCAGACGCACGGCGGGGCATTCAACAAAACTCCGTTCCGTCTAGGAGTTCCCGACCCAATGGTAGGGAGCGGGTCAAGCTCGCGTGCGAAGCGTGTCGTAAGGACAACAAGAAGGTATGTCGCCTATCGTGGTATCCCTGACTAGGGGTCTCAAAAAGCTGCCCAAGTGCGACGAGCAACGGCCTTGTGGGCGATGCGTTATCCGAAAGAAGGACTGTGTCATGTTGGAGCGAGGGCCAAAATCAACAAAGCTGCGCTGCGAAGGCTGCCGGAAGGCCAATAGACGCTGTGATGACTTAAGACCATGCGGTCCGTGTCGAAATGCCAATGAAGAGTGTATCAATACCAAACGGCAGGGTGGGCATGGTCATCGAGTCAAGCAGGTTTGTGTATTATGTTTCTCCAGGTACCTTTGCTTATTCTGTTCTAATACAGGCCTGCCTTAATTGCAGGTAGGTTGGAAATTACCTGCCAGGTACCTTCAGATCTGATGAGGATAATAGGCGGGATAAGATACGATGTAACGGTGAACGGTAGGTCGGCCCCAGCTTCAGTAATGCGGTGAATCTCATCGACTTTGTTTTAGACCTTGCACACATTGCGACCGTAAGAATTATGAGTGCATTGACCGGGCATGTAAATCATGCTCTTCCGCCGGATATCCTCATCTATGTAATCACCGAGCCGAAGAACCATCTGGCATTATTGGTATGCATTCAGCACTAGCTTATTCTCACATTGTCGCTAACGTGATGGCTGGTTTTACAGAGCCAAGACGTTCATTGTCTGATTCTATTCAACCAGTGGAGCAACTTGTAATGGAGCAACTACCACCACAATCACAAACCTCTATGTTCTCTGTACCTTATTTCTTTCCGCACCAGCATCCTCCCATGGGAGCGAGCCCGATCTACGAGAACAGCACGCCAACTTATTACCCTGTCATTGACCCCAACTTGGATAGACCTAGCTTGGTAATATCAGCCATCAGGCCTCACCGAACATTTGTAGTACGACTGTTTTTCTCTGTCTAGTTCGTCTTATACCTCTGTGCCACCAGCAATGATTCCCTCAATTAATGTTTCCTCAGTTTGTAATGATGCGTGTACTATACTCACGGTGAGTGGTGAAGTTTCTGTTCAGCAGCGTATTATAATTCAATTCTCATTGCAGAGATCTGATTATCTTGTAATTCTGGAGCGCCTGCCACTACCTCTCTGTCTGGGTGTTGAGAACGCCCTGTCACTCAAGCTCTATAACGAGTTACCATATTCCCCAGAAACCACGGTAATCTCGCGCTACGAAATTACGTATACGGTTTCCGTTCCCTTTCATGAACTTTTTTTACGATCATCGTCGCTTTACATGGTACTTGTTTTGACGCGTCGCTACGTATTATACTTATTTCCACTTGACCACCACGGTGTGTTAATCTCTGCCATCCATGTCTGCAATTTGTCGGTCGCTCTGTTTTTTCTCTCTTTATGAGAAGGGGGGCAAGTCTTGCTCGGCATCAAACCTATGTGTTGGGCAAGATAGTTTCCGCGCCCTTGTCCGTCAAATTCCAGCGGCAAAGTGGACTCTCTGTTCGCAATGGAGTTGACATCCTAGTGATAATTTGACGCAGTGCTGGGGCTATTGAGTATGTTTCTCTCCATGCACAAGATTTTGCTACATTTATCCGACGATTCATCTTATCAATGGGACACGGATGCAAGAATCGTGATGAGTACCTTATTCTCAACTTATCGCACCAAGATATCCATTCATGTTATGCCCTCAATGCCGGTCAAACTGGTCGTGGGCATTCAAAGCAATACTTTCAGTGACAGACAGGTTTTCCTGGGACGAGAATCTCACCTCACAATCAGCATCGATAGTGTCGGAAAACTGGAAAACTGGATTGATTGGCCACCTCTGCTAATACAGCTCAGGTAAATCGAACAGGTCTTACCGCGCAGACCGGTCCGATCTCCGGCCCACAATGACTGGCCAGATCCGGCAAGGGAAATCCAAACGCTTATGAGTCTGCACTAACAAATGCGGAGACACCTCGGGAACCGTCTGTCATACCGGGCACTTGTCGGTCTCTTAAAGCTCAAGACTTGATGCACCAGTGCCCGACATCATGAACGCGCTGTGGCAACTATTTTTTCAGAATCCTTCTTGTATAAAAGACGATCGCACCACTGCTATTTTTTTTGTCAAGCAAACATCCGCCATGTTTTTCCCAAGGTCGCGTTTCTCTTTCTCGCTCTTGCCGCTGTTGTCTACAGCCAGCAAATCGGGGCTCTAACAGCGAACCATCCCACACTCCAAGTTCAGACATGTACATCAAGTGGCAGCTGTACAACTCAGTCTAGTTCGATTACACTCGATTCCAACTGGCGCTGGACACATCAGGTTTCGAGTTCCAGGGATACGTCTATCTGCCCCGATCCCGTCACCTGCGCAACCAACTGTACTTTGGACGGCGCCGACTACGCTGGCACGTACGGTATTACGACCAGCAGCGACGCACTCACCTTAAAGTTCGTCACAAGGACCATCCTCTACCAATATCGGCTCGCGCGTGTACTTGCTCGACTCAACCGGCAGCAAGTACCAAATGTTCAACCCGGAGAACCATGAATTCACCTTCGACGTCGATATGTCGGCCCTCCCTTGCGGTCTCAACGGCGCTCTGTACTTCGTCGATATGGATGCCGATGGTGGAATTTCCAGGTTCCCTACCAACGAGGCTGGTGCCAAGTATGGAACTGGTTATTGTGACAGCCAGTGTCCGCACGACATCAAGTTCATCAACGGACAGGCAGGTTTTCCATCTCTTTCTCGTCTCTCACCTTGACTCATCCGCTAACGTTTAGGCCAACATTCTGGGCTGGACGCCTTCTCCCAGCGACTCTAATGCTGGATCGGGTCAATTCGGTAGTTGCTGCAATGAGATGGATATCTGGGAAGCCAACTATCAAGCTGCCGCTGTCACTCCTCACGTCTGTCTGGGCATTACTGGTCAGACGAGATGCTCGGGCACTCAATGTGGAGATGGTGATGAGAGAGCCGCAGGAGTTTGCGACAAGGATGGCTGTGACTTCAACTCGTGGCGTATGGGCAATCAGAATTTCCTTGGGCCCGGCAAGACCATCAACACCAACTACAAGTTCACCGTCGTCACCCAGTTCCTCACTTCCTCCAATACCGCCACCGGCACCCTCCAAGATATCCGCCGTCTCTATGTCCAGAACGGCAACATTATCCAGAATTCTGAGACCGGTATCAGCGCGTACGACTCTATTACCGACAACAACTTCTGTGCCGACCAGAAGGCGCTCTTCGGTGACCCCAACATTTTCAGGACCAAGGGCGGACTTACTACTATGGGCGACGCATTTAGCGGCGGCGGCATGACTTTGGTTATGAGTATTTGGGATGATCACGCCGCCAACATGTTGTGGCTTGACAGTGACTACCCCGCCACCGCTCCCGCATCCCAACCCGGTGTCTCTCGTGGACCGTGCTCTACGACTTCCAGCCAACCTTCCCAGGTCGAGTCGCAGTCTGGAAATGCACAAGTCATTTTCTCCAACATCAACACTGGCTCCATTGGCTCTACTTACGGGCTGCACCCATGGCTGGGGTAGTTAGTTTCTAGTTGTGGTTATAACTATAATAGCAGATGCCGTTTTCATGGATAATAACCATACTATTCTCGTGGTGAGTGGTGAACTTGAAGTCTCAAGTTTCAGCAGCGTATCATAATTCAATTCTTGCTGCAGAGATCTCTTGTAATTCTGGAACGCCTGCCACTACCTCTCTGTATGGGCGTTGAGCAGCCTGGTCACCCATGCTCTATAACGAGCTACTATATTCCCCAGAAACCACAGTGATCTTATGTTACGACATTACGTTTACGGCTTCCATTGTAGTATTCTATTCCCCAGCCCTTTCTGCCTTTCATGATCTTTTTTTTTACGATCACTGTCACTTTGTATGGTACTTGTTTTGACGCGTCGCTACGTTTATACTTATTTCACTTGACCACCACAGTGTGTTAATCTCTGCCATCCATGTCTGCAATTTGTTAGTCGCTCTGTTTTCTTTATCATAGTAGATTGACGAAGATGCTGAGCAGGGGCGCCAAAGTTCAATGACCGACCGGTCGTGGCCACAGCTGCCTCCAACAGTCTTCGCAAGCTGCTGGTGGAGAGCTGGAGTAAATCTGACGCATACGAGCTTGCAGAAGCGGTCGTGCAGCTACAGCTCAAAAATTGGGAGGAAAGTGAACAAGAGCTCAAAAAGAAGAGCGACTCTCTAGAGATTCTGGGCCTCGACTTTGGACGAGTGCAATATCAGAATGCCCTCGGTGAATATCCTGAAAAAGATTCTGAGAGCATCATCGAAGCCGTTCGAGAGTCGCCGACTGTCGATAACGGCTTTCTGAACGATGTGTGGACATGAGCAGACTTCCCTACTCTATCAGGTGCGCTGGCTTAAAGGCAATGGCTCGTGAAGGCGGAGGCGCGTCGTCTGGTGATGCCCGCGAAAAGAAAAAAATCCCGAGTTGAAAGGCAGGACGAGCTCATAGCCGATGCGGATGAATGGTGAGCTGTGTTTTTGTTTCAAGTTCCACAACACTGACTACGAGTTTTCCTAGGATCCTACAAAACGAAGGTCAC
>JAUEPT010000412.1:0-23054 GCA_030435635.1 Armillaria borealis | reverse complement strand
CCCAGCGAGACCCTCAAGCCCCAGATCTACAACTGGAAACTTGCGCCCAGAATGCCTTTCTCATCTCTTCATCCTGCAAATTCCCCAAAGCAGAGAACCCGGGAACCCGTTTAGCACTGCTCAAAATTCTCTGTTGTTCTGGTCGCTACGCATTTACGTTTACAGACCCGCGTTCGCAACCGGAGATATTCTTCACGAATGCAATTCAGTGTTTCTTATCGAAACAGTGTAAACTAGCTCACTCGCAACATGAACAGATTGTGGTTGAGAGGATACTGGGCTCATTCTTCAATCAGGGGTACATCCCCGGTAAAGACCATACACTGGGCAGATTCCTCGATCCCTTTGAGCTCAAAGACCACGGAATATTGTATAAGATATTTGAGGAGGAAGGAGGATTACAGGCCCTAGACAGGAAATTTAGAGCTATGCTTGCGCAGTCTGCGACGTCAAAGAAGCTTGCTCCCATTACAGACTTTGCTCATCTCGTTGTGAACCAGATGATCGAAACATACATCTTCGATCCTCTCCACCTACCGGACTCCGTGAAAAAATCTCCATTTACCAATAACCTATCCGTACTCATCCGCCTGCTTTTGTACAATCCGAGCGGCCTGCTAACGATCGGTCGTCTTCTGCACACCCTTCACCAAAGGAATATGGCCCAATCGACGTGGAAGGAATTTGTCGAACAACTGCGGCAGTGGATGGCCGATAACTGGGAAGATTTAGGTCGTCCTTATAATATAGGGGATATTCATCGTGTTCCTGACCTGCTTCTTGAAAAGGCAGATGTTTCCACTGGAACTGCTAGCTGACCCTCGGAGCACCGTCGCATGAGGCAGGCAATATATTGGTAGATCTTTTTGTAACACGATGGGGACTTTGTACAATCTATTTCCAGTACACACCAGACTGGCAACTTCTTCAAACACGATTATTCTTCTGGGGAGTTATTGGGACAAGTTCGATATCAGTTCAATATCCATAGGTAGAAAATGGGTAGAAAAGTACACGGCACAGTCCAGGAGCGCTGGCAGGCGTAGATAACACTAATAGCAAAGTGGACAACCCGAACCCAATGACCTCGGCGGCGTCTAGCTTTCACATGGAAAACACATGTCAACCCGCACGCTTAGGCTAGGAACCAACTAGGAACAACTGCCAGGTCTCTACCCTGACACCATATTGTGTTGATTTATCTCACTGACGCTCAGTGACCGGCGAACACACACACACACTGCACAATGGTCAACGGTATGCGCCGATCTGTGCAAGGACGAGTGGAAGTTTGATGTCTGCACTGTTGGAAATGTGTATAAGACAGCCAGAAGAGTGGTCTGCTACTTCAGTGGGCTGGGGCTGCCATTTCGCTTCAACATGGATGATTTTGCAAGCCCTTGATCCTGGTTTAGACGCGCGTGGTTGTTACAACAACTCAATGGGAGCTATATCATTGGCGGAGACACAGTGGGTGGCGACTCGGAGCAAAACTTGGCGATACTTGAAGAGGATGTTAGAACGAGATTTTGCAAGGAGCTGTCGATACTGGTAAACCTCTATAGGTCTCCTGTGTTTGATGTGCTGTGGCACATGGGGGGCCAAGTGTCGACCCATACTGTGGATCGAGTTGCCGGGTTGGCATATCTTCTACGGTCACGGAAGATACCCACGTACTATGAGGTCAAGAGTCCGGAGGATGCATTGTCAGTGTTGGTGGATAGAATGGACGAGAGATACCGGGAACAGCTTCTCTTCCTGTATCCAGAACCTGGGGAAGGTGAACGCAAACATTGGAGACCATCGTGGAACCAGGTCATAGTCAAAACACTTCCGTCAATGGATCCGGATAGGATCCAGCTGTATGACAAGGTTGATCGGGATGACAAGGATGCGGCCGACGTCCATGATGGATACTGCATAGAACAGGGCCGCATTAAAGGGCTGGATAAGGTAGACCCAATAGGTGAATCGCAAAGCGGGACGTTGACTGTCGAAGATCTCGAAGGGAAAAATCATCTGTTCAAGATCATCGCCACTCACCAGCACCTTATACCTGAAGGCTCTTACACGCTGATAGGCAGTGATCCATGGTTACAAAAATCCGCTGAATCCAAGGACAAGGACACCAAACAATATTGGGTAGTAGGTAAACTTGTGCAGAATTCCAAGAAACGTCCAAGAAAATCGGACCAGAGGTTCGAGAAACTTTCGGTGTTCCAGTTGGCCGACGCGGAGCGTGTCATGGGCCTGTTAGATGAATTAGGAATCGCACAAAGGTCCCGTAACATTCTCATTTGACATGAAGTACTTAACATTTGTAACGGTTTCCGAACACGACACCACTATGTACTATGCATCGAATGCGAATTCTCTTTGTCAATCTTGTACATGTCCGTGGTATTGTCGCAATGAGAATAGAGTTAAGAAGTCTCGAATCTTGCGTCCCCGCCCACCTACCTAAGGAAGCGGTGTCCCTCCTATGTAGGTCCCTGCTGAGTGTCACCATAACGGATAGATGCTCCCCGTTGGTGCTTTCCAGGGAGCAAAAAGGCTGTGAAGCAGTAGAGGCAAGGGAGAAGTATATCATGATTCAGCACGGATCCTCCGCAGGCGCCAATATCAACTAGTAGCGATCAAACAGGGACGGCTTTCTGTGCACCAAAGAGGACTACCACCCTCAGCATGTCCTCAGCATAATCTTGCCTTGAGCGTGAGAATGATGTTGCCAGACGTAAAAGAAGCACGATGTAGACGCAGAGGGTACGCTTGGCGATGCTGGTGACTGGTGTTTTCTTCTTGGACAAACACGAAATGCGCTCGGGATCCGGTAGAGTGTCAGACTTGGGTGCGGGTAAACCACCGTGGAACGATCTGTGAAGGTTTGTTGTCCAAATTTTATTTCACTTCTCGATTCGAATTCAATCTGTGTGGACCGGATAGGACGACTGCCCTTCAGATATCAACGGCTCGAAGTCGGCATCCTCCGCCGTTCTACTGATGCCAGTCAAAGAGAAAGGCGTCATGATAGTCAAGTTCCAAAGAGCCGGATGTCAAGTCAGAATCCATCTGTTTATCGGATTGAGAGAGGGACCATCGGGAAAGAATTAGAAGTGTGATTTTGTTCACGTGTCCGTGACATTTCGCGTCTATCGCAGCATGCGTGACTGAAATTGGGGCGTGAATTTGTTGTTGATTTGTACGGAGAAATCACAGAGTGTCGACTTGACATCGGTACCCGCACGCGGCGGTGGCCTTTGTACTGTTGCCAATGTAAATTCTGAGACACAGGGTCTTTAGTATGTGGATCGCCACTAAGGAGACTGAACAAACGACGCACAAGATGTAGCATCATCAGCTCCCAGGAATGCCAATGGACTGCCCCTCAGAAGTCAAGGAGACACTGGCGTCAATGGACTTGTAGCCTGGCTAGTAGGAGCGATCCGCTGAGTCAAGTAAGCGCGAGGTTGTATGATGGCCGCATGCACCACACTGTGGCAATGACTCTTTTTAACCGTACGAGCTTCGTGGTTATGGTTCTTCATCTGAAAGATGACACCTGCGGGACAGACTGTATTCGTTGCGAAGCTTCCAGGATTATACAACTTGAAGGCACCATTGGTCGCGGAAGAGTAATGATGGTTGAGACCTGCTGTCGTTTCGACGAGCTGCAGAAAACTCTGGCTCGCAGCGAGATGCTAGGCAGTTCTTATCAGCTGGAGGTACCATGTTGAGTTTAAGGAGATGAAGTATGGCGAAGGAAAGGAATAAGGTTCGCTGGGTTTGATCAGGCTAGACGTTGATAGAACCGTTCGACCAGAGTCTACAATACATATATCTGGATGGTCTGCTATGAGCACCAGCACTTCTCGAAAACAAAGCGCTTACCCATCCTGACACCCCCGAGAAAAGGATATCTAGCCTGGAGCTTCTCTTGGTCTGGCCGGTGAAATTCTTCTAGGCGTCCCCGCAGATGCGACATGCAAGAAAAAGCCGGGTCGCGAACTGTTCAAGCCTTCTTCTAGTCTCGTCCTTTCTCTTATCATCTAGTTATTATCTGCGGTAACACAGGGAAATGCCCGACTATCGTTGAAATTGGACAAGGATGTTATGCTTGCACTGATAGTTACTGGACTGCGATTAACAACTGAGATGCTGAGGATGTTCTAGGGAATCTGTACTCCTCAATGGTCGTCATCTCTACACAGAACTTAGTCAAAGTGGCAAAGAAGCGAACCCAACACACACCTTATGCGGACTCCAGACTCCATGATTTCGCAAAGATATCCACCGTGTAAACCTTTCCAACTCGTTGACAACCTAGGCCCAAAGCCTCTTAGAAATATCGCTTCCGCATGTGCTAGAAGACCGAGGATTCACGGAAGGTTGAAGGCCGTGCTCTTGATCCAATGATACGAGAAGGCCATCAGGTCGAAAGGCCAAACCTGTTCACCGTCATTGCTCACGTTCTGGCAGTCGATGAAGAAGCAGTTCTTATCTGAGATCACCCTTCTGTACTAATATGCGTCCTCCCAGCCAGGTTGACCGATAAATATCATCTTTTATACGTAGGAAAAATCAGTAAAAAGGCTCGGCGTATCCATGCTTGTACAACGTACCGACCAGCCCTAAATCCAACTGTTGGAAAGAATGCTCTGATGATGTACCGAGCTAGCATTTTTTCGGCGACAATCGAGGAGAAGGAATTGATAGTGATGGCAAGAAGCCAATCTTGGCAGCCTTGCTTTCCACCATGATCACGGCGGCTCTCTTCATTTCTTTCTTCGTTCTCACCGTCACCGTCCCCGTCGTCCAGCATTAGCATATTGTCTATGAGCAGGCGCAAGGTCCGTAGTGCGTTACGGCAAAATCAAATCTCCTTTCGGTTGGGAGCTACCAGTCAAATGGCACCAGCAGGGACGGGCTGCCCGCCTAGCAAAGGGCTACGTGAAATGTAATGAATCAGTCGACATCGATAGGACTGGCGATGGATAGGTACATGGTGAGTATCGCCGCTTCGCACAGCATGCCTGCTAAATTACTGCTAAAAGTGACCACTGCTCGACTCTGAAATTCACAAGATGGACACGTCGATATCACAGATGCGCCCTCGTTTGCTATCGTTGCCATGCTGGTCCAGAAGGTGTCGCATAATGGAAACCTCGCTGCAACTTAATCGCTTGGCGTGGACTTTTGCTGGACTTTTATCGCGAATTCCTTTTCTCTCTCTTTCAACTCAGACGTTGCACAAGGTGGCAGAGGATAGTTGGTCAGTGCTCGTATTACTGTCTTCTCCATTCATTTTTGACACTAATACCCCAGGATTCAAAGGTGTACAGTACTAGCGGCATGTTCGCAATATTGGTGCCTTTGGACGCTGCAAACGCCAATGACTCGTGTTTCCTTCGTGACAATAGCCCTTCACAACTACCATACCTTTGATAACAAGGTCGCTATGAATCCAGCATACCATCCTCCCGTTCTCGTCTCCCGCTATCCAGCCATCGCCTCTCTCGCAATGGAGGGACTTGTTTTTCAAGCTATCCCCGCTCCTTCTGTGAAGAGTTCAGACTCTCCACCAATTGCCAGCGACTCTACCAACCCTTGGGACTATGACGCATGCCCGCAGCAAAAGACTCGAATGGCCATAGAATCGTCACTGCCGAAGCCCAGCGTTGAAGTAACAGCATTATTCTCCTATCTACCATTCGGCTGGATGACCCAGTCTACACGGAATATATACGTTCGTTCTTGTCGCTGTGACAAATCTTCATGCAGGTGGCGGTTCTTCTACCTCGACTGAATGACCCGTGAAGGCCTTGAGTTGCTCGAGGCAAAAGCTCCGCCCATTCCCACACGACACGCTAACGCTCCGGGTGGTACAAACGCCCCTCCACCGAAGCTATCCTCACGCCAGAAGGAAACCTTCTATCTAACATCCGTCGAAGGTCCCATATTCCGCTTCCACAAAACCTTCGCAACACCCGTTTTCCGGTCAGGCCGTGACGAGGCCGGTCTTTGCGTCTCTTCGAGCGCAAGCCATAGGCGGATATAAGACCAGACAAACTGGTTTGTTTGGGGTGTGGGTGCGACGTTGGCACCCTCAATCCCGGGAGCTGTATATGCTATCACGATCCATGCGCGGGTATCGATAACGCAATTTTGAGGTCCGCTCTAGATGCTTAGGAAGCCGAGGTTGCGGATACATTCGTCGAGAATCACTAAAATTCGACGTACGGAGACTACTTGAGTATTCACCATATAGCACTACTGTTCAACGTAAGTATATAAATATTGCTCGTCCTGTGCTGTACTTATTCCTTCTTACAGTTGTTCCTCCCAACTACGAGTCGTCTTCTCTACGAACAATTTAATCACAGACTAAACGAGATGCGTGTCGTACAAATCTAAACCGATTCCTTACCAGTCTATCTATCTGGATCATTGCCAAACGAAGCTTCCACAAGCTGTAAGAGAAGCAGAAATCAGAGATGGCCTAATTATGTCGTCTGGTACCAAAGGCGTCCGAGCTTGAAATTACCGGCAACAACTGGCGTCTGCTTAGGTCCCAGCGGTAGATTACAGACAAGGCCGTCATACGTCAACTCCTTCGTCCAGGACCCCGACCTGAGAACGTTAACAAGTGAATGGGTGAAAAACCCATGATAGCTCCCCCGACCTCGACCTCCTTCGCGAACTCGTATTCCTTACATGCCGCCAAAATGACATGGGAAGACATATCCGGACGCCACCTCTTCTCCATTATCGAAGTACGGTTGGAAATGCACTTCAAGTTGTCCACCCCGACGCGAAGCATCAAATAGCGTGTACTGTTTAGAGGAGGAACGCTGCGCACTCCAGACTTTTCTCCTCTAGTGATGCCAGAGGAGTGGCAGCAGTCGAAGATGGCAGTAATTTTATTCCCCTTGACCTGCGAGATTTCGTGGAGAATCGTATTGAGCTCTCGATCACTGATGTCGGGAATTCTGGATCCATTGGCGCCAACGAGGTTGCGGTCGATGGGACAGATAGCCTCAGTGGGGCGGAAAGTATCAACATGCCTGTGCCCTTGGGTTCTCGTGGCGTACACCGCAGTCGAGGCGCGTACATCTGGCACAATTGACTTCCTTGTCCTGACGGCTCCAGAACATTGCGAGCAACCGTAGCTGGAGCCGTGACCAGCAAAATAAATGACGATGTTGTCTCCCTTCTTGATATTGGGATTGTTGATGAGGCTGCAAAGCGTCTTCGTGATGTTCTGGCGTGAAGGATAGGAAGGATCGTTGCAGGAGGTGCGTTTCATACCCAGGAGAAGCTGAATGCGGTCGGAGGGTACCCTGAGATCTTTCTCCAAGTATCCCTTCATCAATAATGCATCTGCCACACAGCCGTACAGTGGATTTGTCTGGTACGCATCGATCCCAATTATGACAGCCCAGAACCTTGAGGCATCGATGCGGTGTGGAGTCTATTGAGGCTACTATGAATATGAACTCCAATTGACAAACTATCACGCTTACCCCTGTTGAAGTAGGAAATGCCTTGAGTTTTTCAGCTTCGAGCCCGTCTCCCGAAGCGTCGCGAGTGCGCAAGCGACGAAGTTTATGAAGTTTTTCAAGCGAAACTGACCATGGATGGGCAAGTTCATCCTCGGTCCGCAGCGCCCTGTGCTTTGTCTCTTCAAAGACAGCCACCGAGTCGATGCGACGGGGGTCAGTATCGAATTTCGCCATCCCATACTCCACGGCGAGCCGCTTCTCTTCATCTGCCAGACTCTTGAGCTCATGATTTAAGTTCTCAACTTGAACTTCATCGTCTTCTGATTCATCGATATCATCCTGAGGTTAACAGTTAGGACATCTCTTTCCAAAGTTCCATAAATCAGTGTACCATGGCTACAGGGTCCGATTCATCTGATTCATGACCAAAATTCCGGTGCGAAGCGCTGATTTCTGAGTAATCTGAATCCTAATAGACAAAATCTGGTTAATGAAAACATAAACTCAAGAGAGAAGAATGCGCTTACAAGATCTGTCCCAGTGGATTCACTGGAAGAACTGTCGACCTTTGATACTGATGCCACACTGGGTACCTCCGAGTCAGCGAACACCTCATCCTGTGATGTCTCCAATGTTAATGTTGGTTGTGTGTCGATTGTCGAGTCACATAGTCGGTCGTCATAGAACTCGTGTGTATGATCGAATATCATAGTTGTAACAAGATGGATTAGGGGAAGCGAAACGACGATGGGAAGGCTTTACTAGTACAGCGTTACCAGCTTTCTATTTATCTCCTTGGATGTACTCTATGCCGAGAAGTTGTATACAATCCGTATCAATCGGTGCCGTGTACAAGTGCTGTGGACTTTCGAATCCATCACTGCCAAAAAAAGATCAACTCTCGATATTGTGTAGGTTGAAACAACAGAAAGCTAGACATATTGGTTCCTGCTTCTCCCAATACTACGATGAAAACCCTACCAAAAACAATGCTATTATTCGACACTATGACAAGAGGAATCTTGGACATTCGAGCAGGATCCTGGCGTCAAATTGAAGGCGCTAATCATTTTTACAGACGCTATAGGGAAGTGGAAATGCCTGGCCTTGTTGTCAGGCGCTAGATTCCACTCGCTGCGTCGTCACTTCCGAAGAAGTTTCAACTCACATCAAACCTTGCGAACAATAGTGATTTTAGGGCACCAGTGGAGACCAGTGGAGCATAGTCCACAGTCTCATTCTTCGTGACTAGACTGACTCCGAGTCTGTGCATCTGCTGAGTGCGCTTCGAGCTCCAAGCCTCCAAGTACATCAACTTCATTCATAAGGACACTATAAAGCAGCTACCGGCATAACCACACAGCTATTATGTAACATCGGCACTGCGTTGGCCCTTTATAAATGGCCAACAGTGGTGCCGCGTGCGAATCCTCCCACCGCCGCACACGCTGTATCAAGCGCCGGTGTTCCTCGTACTTTGCAAATACCGAACAAGGACATGCAAAAAAGCATTGACCTCAACCAAAATGTAGGTGTTCCTTCTCTTTCACTGTCCGGTTGCTCAACTAGACTGGCTCAGAATCTGGGCCAATGGACTTGTCCGAAAATAGGCGCCCACGAGCTCTTAGTACAAAACAATTCTGTTGGTCATTTTCTCCATGTCAGCACTGAATTATACTGGAATACCCCACCGTTCAGCAGGAATTGCTTTTGAAGATGATTAGCTTGTTGGAGCAGTACGAGCGGCGACTAGCGACAGAATACGGAATGACAGTGGGAGCAGCAGCGGAAGTTGATTCAGTGGCGGTGCTTCAAGAGGCAAGAGCAAGAGCGATCCACAAGAAAGACGGCTCTTCCTTGAACGCGTATCAGTCTCTCCACCAGCTCTATCACATTAGGCTTCAATTTCAATACAAACTCATTAAACCCCAGAAGATTGCCTCGAATATTGAGGTAGGCTAATATCCTTGTGAGTACTGACTACGATTGCTAATCTTCACTGTTGCAGCTACCTCTCGGTGTCGAACGCTCAAAATTCTGGGCCGTGATCATTGGAATCGACGCGTATGACTCTTATCCATTGCGGGGCTGTGTATCGGATGCATTATTAGTGGAGGAATACTTAAAACAGGACCTCGGGGTTCCCCAAGAACAAATACAGTTACTTCTTGGTTCGGAACACGCCTCAACCACAGACCCCTCCCTCCCGACCCGCGTCAATATCGTCAAGACACTTCTTGGTCTCGTCAGTAATCCTCTAATCTGCAATGGCGATAATATCATCATCTACTTTTCCGGTCACGGCTCGAGTTATTCCTCAGGCGATTATTTCGATTCGTCGGACGAAACCGACGAGAGTCCCCGTGCAGTAGATGGATCCAACATCGAGGCCATCTGTCCCATCGACCGAGATGCCGTCGATTCCTGCGGGTTACCCGTTCCCGACATCAGCGACCGGGAGATCAACGCCATCTTGCACCAAATCTCTCACAGCAAGGGACACCGAATCACATTTATTCTTGACTGCTGCCATTCTGGTACCCACACTCGACATTTCCCCGATCCCGGTACGCGTACGATCCCCCCACTACCACGAGCGTCTCTCAGGCGTATGCTCCATGCGGCTGACGAGTCTTGTGGTCAGTATCCTTCTTATCAGCCCGTCTCAGCCAGGGATTGGCGTCCAGATATGTCTTCTCATGTTGTCTTCGCTGCATGCAAGGAGTACCAGACTGCAAAAGAAGTGGAAAGCGAGGCCGGATACAATGGGGTTTTCACCCAGGGACTGATTAGTACTCTGAGATCGGAGAGTCTGAGTGAAGAGTCGACATATGTTGATCTCCTCTTTTCCCTGCCACGAAGGCGGGGACAGACTCCCATCATTGCTGGGAAACATAAGCGTGAGCGACTTTGGTACAAGAATTAGACAGACAAATTATGTGATATTGTACTCTTCTTCATGTTCCAACGTTTTAACCCTGACGCGATCTGCTTTTTACTGTCGCCCGGCCTTGACCCGGCCTGTCAATACTGTATCATTCCCTGTACTAGTGTACAATAATTATATGGACTTTGAAAATAACTGACAAAGATGTGGAACAGAAGACACGAGCGTGCACTCCATATCAAAAAGTATGATACGCTCTGGAAATCGGACACTACGACCGTGCCTACAAGTCTAGTCAAAAAAATCCGAAGGTTTCGAAGAGGAGTGACTTGGAGCTCACCTCATATTTAATCTAGAAGATTCGAGGTTAAAATTCCGTGCAGACGCAGAGAAAAGACAGTTCTACTACCATATACAAACTTTCCAGTAAACGCCTATCACCTCATTGGCGAGCCCATTACAAGCTCGAAGCGAGGGCGGATACATTCATCGAGAATCCCTAAAATTCGACGTACGAAGAGTACTCGAATAGTCGACATTATAGCACTACCGTTCAACATAAGTATTTGAATGTTATTCTTCTTGTGCTGCACTCATTCCTTCCAGTGACAGCTGTTCCTCTCAGTTACGAGACGTCCTTTCTACGAACATCTTAAATTTTTATCAGAGGCTAAATGAGCCGCGTGTAGTACAAATCTAAAGCTATACCGTATGAGTGTATCTATCTGGATCATTGCCAAACGAAGCTTCCACAAGTTGCAAGAGAAGCAGAGATCAGAGGTACCCTTCTTGCAATCCTGCAACAACCAAGTCGTGTTCCAGGAAGTCCATATGGCCCCCAGGCACTCGCACGACTCTTGCTTCTGGCACCCAATGCAAAGCTCCCAAATCTTCTTGCTCCTCTCTCGGCAGTGGAATAAGCCTCGCACCCTCCTCCGCAACATAAACCGTAACAGGAGCCTTGACATCCTTCATGCTCCCCATCCACTGCTCTATATCAGGCCGAAGACAAAAATCACCTATCAGGCCCGAAAGCTGCCGCGCCGTATCCATCGTAAATCGCTGTAGAGGCGAACCACCTGTCCCATTGAAAGCAGAGCGCAACGCATCGACAGAGCTCTTCCTACTCTTGTCCCACACCGTTAAATCAAGCATGATCTTGATCACAGTCGCGACGAACTCCTTTCGGCGGTCTGGACAGTCAACAGCTGGGATCTGGTGTAAGAAAATCGAGGGGAAAAGATCCAACATGGCGAGCTGCGATACAGTGTCCCCATGACGTTCAAACTCCTGGGTCATCAAAAAAGCGAGTATGCTGGACGCAGAGTACCCGGCAAAGCGATATGGTCCAGTGGGTTGCTCCTCCTTGATTTTACGTCCGTAAAATGCCACAAGGTTTTCCAGACTCGTCATTGGCGCATCCGGTGTCACCTGGACAGTCCACACAGCTGTGCGGAATTTCTCCGGATACGACCTGAAGTCAAATGCAAGACCCGCGCCTCCTGAAGACTCTTTAGCGACGAATATACCAGAGCTGAAAGGGGAACTGACCGTGAAAGACGATTAGCGGCGGCTCTCCTTTCCCTTTTCTGAGTTTGACGATGGTCTCGCCGGGTTCAGGAAGTTTAGTGAACGCGATTACAGGCTCACTCCCGTCGTCTTCGTCTTCAGTCTCCGAGGGTCCATTAGACTGAGAGGATATGACGGTGTCGTGAACAAAGGCGCTTAAAAGAGATATCGAAGGATTATTGAAAACAAAATTCTGTGGCAACGCCCGGATGGCGCCCGTCGAGATTGCATGGGTTTTCCGAAGGGTGCCGGTAATCGTGTTGCGGATTGCGATAGCTATCAGACTTCAGAAAGTATCAACTTGGAATGTTGGGACGAGGAGGAAATGAACACAAACCTGTCGACTCCGACAACAAAAAGGTCCTGCGTATCGGATATTTGAGCGTCGGCGCGAAGAAGGTTGCGCACAACGCGCCGGATCCAGTCTTTAATCTCATCAATGTTCCATTTCTGCGGTGCCGGAATGTTAGATACGGAGATGTTGTCAACCGCTTCGTACGCCGCCTCGATCTCTTTGCTATAGGCCTCCAAAATAGCCGGTCGTCGAAGAGTCCCCTTAGAAGTGAACGTGAACGGTTTGGATGGATGCGTGACGATGATCATCTATGATATCGATGTCAATGTGGGCTCGTGCCGAATAATAGAGTGATTGCACGGACCTCTTTGAAAATCCTCGAATGTTGCGGCGCCTCTTCATTGGCCTTGGATACCGTGTCCCTAGGAAAAGATGTCAACACGCCGGGTATTAGAAGAAGGCATGGAACCTTACCAAATGCTCGCACGAAAGTCGGTGAGGTCTTTCTCATTGGTTGGGTCAAATTCATATCCTGGTGCTGGTGAGACCAGCACTCCAGGTTGGAATCTAGATCTACCAAACATAACGGCGGCGGCGATTCTTTTGTCAGTAGTAATCGTTTTTTCTGCTAGAGTATCAGCACAGTACATGGCAAGATGGGGAAAATGGAACATGCCGATTGGCGTGGGGTTTGTCTTTTCCTGTGATATGCGTAAGTAGGAGTGGTTGGAACGGGGTAAAAGCTGAACTCACCCCAGTGCTGTGAATAATTTGGTCGTCTATCGAGGTTCGATGTCAAGGCCAGTCTTACGAAACTCGGAGTGAGATAAATCATACCATGTCTTCCATAACACTTGAACATTTTAGGATTGGTAGGATGCCTGATAAATAGATCTGTGGTGTCGTATGCCCTGACGCCGTTTATCGTAGTGTTGAAGACCGCGGGCGAATATCCCGTTTTGGGATTTTCCTTCAAAAGATCAGGACGAACTCAATGGACAAAATATCAACATCGGGTGATTCACCTTGATAACTACATGGAACATATTTTCCTCTCCTTCGACAGGTACCAGAACATACTCGATATAACTTGCCCACTGCGATGAAAGAGTAAGCCAAAGTCGATAGCGTGGTAGTTTTAAATTCACCTCAAACCATTCCCACCCTTCGGCAGGCATCTCCTCTAATGTAAAATTGTCAACAACACCTCTCTCAAATCACATGAAATCACATACTAGGCATTATCTTAGCAGAGAAGGTGGTTTCGGTACTAAGGAAAATTATAAGTATACACGTTTATCTTCTATATCCTAGACTGCGACAAACCTGCCGAACAGTGAACAAAGGGGTATGCCCTTGGCTACCAATGAGTCCCCAGCAGATTTGGCGAGCGGTCCGCCTCCAAATCCCTGTCAAAAATCAACCAAACGGTCGTCAGAATCAAATTTAAAAAATCATACTGCAACCGTAGTTTTTGTTAAAGCTTCGACAGCGGCCGGATCGTGTGCCCATGCCTAGTAATCAATGGAGTTTAGTTTCTGTACATGAGGAATAGAGAAAGTCGTCTACCTCGTAAAAGTGGGGAACACATAACACGATCGTGCATTTCGTCGCTATGATGCCTTCCATAACACGCTCTGGTGTCGGTACAATGGGTGGATTCTCAGGAGGGAATACCGCTATAGTCATGCCGTCAGAAGCCTAAAGTAATTGGTCAGAGGAGAAAAATAGAGGATTATTCAACGTACGGCAGCCGTGATTGTCCAACATCCCATAAGATCTGAGCAAGTACTTGTCAGTACGATATTTTTCTTGATCTGGACAAAACCACGCACGATACATCGCTGAGCCATGTGCGGAAATAACGTGTCCGCAAACATTAAGGTCTCCGCACGCTTGTTGAGCGCTATATCAGATCTCGCAACTGAGTAAAAGAAGGGAAGGGCATACATAAAATGATACTATGCATCGTATAAAAGCGATGCGTATACGGAATCGGGGTGGGGAACCGCGTTGATCCTGAAGAATGTATAATGAGCGCTAGTTGTTCCCAGTCAGGGCGCACATGCGGCAGTGGCTCCGAATCATTTTTCAAATAGAGGTCTTCGAATGTCGGCACCGGTATGGTGTTTATACCATCTTGCATGCGGGCGACTTCTTGCATAGCAGGGTCGGCACTGACAAATAGATTCTTGCATCCAGTGCTTTCAAGCAGGTGAGCGACCGCCACGGGGGAATTGCGGGTAGAGATTGGGAATGCAGTGTATCCGGCGCGTATGATTCCAGCGACAACGGTGAGGAATGTTATGCCATCTGTAGGGGAAAATACGTATTTCAGCCAGTGGTCGACCAGCTGAAACGGACGACGTACCAGCGTTTGCCAGGACTCCTACAACGGGAGTGGAGTCCGTTCGAGGAACGTTCTCAAGAACAATACGACCGGCGGCGTGGATAGCCTTGGTGACCTCACTCCAAGTGAGTTTGTGAATGTGGTCCTGGTCAAAGAACTGAAAGACAGGATGGTCTGGGCTATGCTGCGCGTTGTAGTCGAATATTTCCGGGTAAGTGAGCGATCCATCGAGAGGAGGACGAGTGAATGTCGAGGAGGATCCTGGAGAAGTCTTCATGGGAGAGATACGTTAAGTATTCGTCAACAGACATTGCCGGATTATTTATACCCTTCCTCGCAGGCGCAGAGTTGTCCACTGCGACTGGAAGCATAATTAGCACATGTATTGCGGCAACAAGATAATCCACTGTTATCGACGAGCAAACAAGGAAGATGACGATTCAAACAATGGCCGTATAACGCCGAATCCAGGTGTCCGTCGGTCGTGCGAAGGAAGCTGCACCTGCCACAGCCAGCCCGGTAGGGATAATTCCAACTAGAAAAAATCGCAACTCACAGAGCACGCATTTTACTGAACTGTTTAGGCGTTCCCTTCCACACTTAAGCACTTGGTAGATGACCAACCTGTTGTAGTAGGCAAGCTGGTAGAGGCGGTATTTTAACTTGGAGATCCAGGAGACGTAATTAGTCAAGAGGTAACTTCCAGACACCACGGGCGTCATGGCTCTGACAGTGAGAGCCAAACGGTGAGAGCGATCGGACCGATGTTGGGAAAAACGTATCCACGTGACCCGACACTTGAGCAGAATTCACCAGTTTCACCAATGCCATCACCTCCGTGAATGCCCACAGATGCCCACAAGTTGAAGCGGTCTAAAAATATCGCGAAAAACAGCATTTGTCGCACTTCTTTTCGATAATTTGGTAATTTGGAAGACAGAAAATGGAAGGTATGTGTACTACTACGGGAATCGTTTGTTTTTGCCCTCGATACCGAAATCATTTATGCTAGGTCTGGCTGGTATAACAGTAATAGATGGAGTTTTGCGTACAGTTTCAACCTTAGAGTCATCCTTATCTAATGCAAATCCTCGTACAGGCTTCGAATACTAGCCCTGGTGAGATGCCTCGTCTCTCCGGCCCGTACCCGATGCTGTCAAGGTCCGCGAGTTGGTACCGGTATCGGGCATTTTCCAGAACTTCTGAGTCAGTTTTTTTCTCCAGATACGTCAGTTTACCGATGCGCGAACTTTATTGTTTTCGAAGAAGAAATGTCGATTACGATCCGCAGGCGAGGTCCGTATCCGATGGCACCGTACTGGTTCTTTAACGATAACGCAAAGTTGTATCAGCATAAACTTTGGCTACTAATTGAGTTCTTACTGAAGCACTGATCTCACGCACTTTTCATGACCGATGAACCTCGCTCGGTATTGGGTAATATCACCGAGAAAGCGACATGTCGCGTTCCCAATCATCTACCTATCTGATTCCATCGATGCTGAAGAGTCGTGGGGGAAAATTCTAACAAATGGTATGCTTTCTTCCATCTCCTGAAAAGCTCTGTTGCTGATAAATAGTATAACATCGTTTATTATGAAGGTGGCTGGCTACACACGGATATTATCATTGGCCTGCTATCTCCCGAAATGCCCTAAGCTATCTTTAGAGTCACTCAAATCTTTTTCACACTTCTTCCTCGGATGATCGTTCAAGAACTTGAAAACGTACAGTGAATGATCAATCAACCTTTCCTCAAGTACACTGTTGGTCAAACAGTCGTAGTCATAATACAGGCTTGAACGCACAGTCCGATGATGACGGACAACATCCGGCTATCGCATCATTTATCGCACCTTGTATCGCACTACAGGTATGTCTCCCATGATATCTTCCTTCTAGTATAGTCACAGTCAATATAGCCGGTGGCCCACTGTGAAGGTGCTATACCCGTAGCCCTAATAGTCACATGCCCCGCGATAAGTATTAGATCTCACGCGACGACTTTCCTTTGAAAGTACGCTGGCTCTAACAGGTTCGTAATCCCTCAAACTCGTTGGTCATGACGTTGAACCATGTCTTAGACCTCCAAAAAGCTGGGATTTCACGGTTTAGCCGAGTCACACCATCATCATGAGTGGAAACACTGTCATAAGGCATATTATGTGCCTCCCGCAGGTTGAACGTTCTAATCTTGCAAGCTCGCAGCTTCCCATGTCGACAAAGATTATTTTCCTCTCTTTGGTGTGGACCGGAGATGCTGACGCGACACAGAATCTCTGTTTCCGATGCGCGCGTGCATGGCTGAAATTTTGGTTTGAGCTTTGCCGCACAGAACTTACTACACTCCACTACACTAGACTCGAACCAGTCTACGAGACCGTGTAGTTCCTATTGAGGGGGATGAAGGACGGAATAACGACCAGGTAACTATTGGGTGACAGGTAGGTTGGTATCGAACCTACTACTACACTTTCCGAGTCCTGTGTATACAGGCTCGGTCTTATGCGGGGTTGGGGGTCTCGGTGGCGGTGTATTTTGGTTAATTACGTGTACTTAGGCCCGTCGGTCCGTATGACGTCACTGTTCGGTTGTCTCCGGCTCCTGAGCATCCGTTACTTTTTCCGTTGATATCTGTTTGGGCGACGGGCGTACTTCTCTCTGCACCTCATATTCATGCTTTGACGTACATTCGATATTCTTCTTTGCGCTTCCAATGTCTGGTAACCGTTCTTCTGCTCTCTTCCTCTACTCGCCCTCCACGGTCGCGCTGCCGAAAACTCTGCTATGACCCCCAATGTTGATGTACTTGGCAGCTCGAAGGGTAATCCATTGATTGGGAGCGTACACACGTATAACACATTATAAGAGGCGCGACATTGAAAGGGTCTGACCCTGATGTATGGAGAAAGAACTGACATAAACCAATGGAAGTGTTCGTTTTGCCATCATCGATCATCGCAGACTTTCGCCCACCGCGCATCGTTAGGGATTTCGAGGAGGGATTCTGGAAATGCGGCTGGGTCTGTAGAGAAAGCTGGTATTGGTACGTTTTTCTTACACTTCATTCGCCTTTATTGGATAAACAAATGGGTCTCTCCAGCAGCGATTCATCAAATAATGTCCAAGATGCCATCGACAGCCCTGAGCTGACGCTCGTAGCCGCTGTCTCTACCCTTGCCTTAATTCGCTCGCATCGTTTGCCCTGCACCTCACCCGAAATGCTGTATGGTTGGACAGGCTGGCCAGTCTCATTTCGCTTGTCGAAGCTGTATCCACCCGTCACTTGTCCATATATAGAAGAACGGCAAAACTCGCAGAATCACGCCCGTCTAACTTCAAACATGGAATGGCAGGGGAGTTCCCTCGAGTCGCTTGGGAGGTCTTCCCCGTTATGTTCAGGTTCAGGTACGTACCTTATGGACTGCCTTGACAATACGCACGCACATCTCATTTCTAGCTCATCTATGGCCACTGCCGCTCTCAGCGCTGGCCTATTTGATACGGTGGCCTTGTAGGTAGCCCACCATGTACGTACATTTCATAGGCCTTTGTGTCGCTCACCACACTGACACCTTCTCAGGTATTTAATACTATCCAATGTTTACAACGTACAATATTCGAAATGAACGGGATCGTAAGGATTATCGCAATACCGACGGCACACGAATCTATTCCATACATCAGTGCCCCACTCTCGTCGCATTCAACGAATCACGGAAAGTATATTTGGACCCCTCCGTCCGGTTTGGCTGCTGCCCCTGATGTCGCTAGCCCAAGGTGTTGACGATGATGATTTTCCTTAATGCGCAAGCTTCGCTTAAAGATCATCTCTTGCCGATGAAATGAACGTTCCTTCTGAAGATATACAGATACCAATAGCGTGTTTCTAGCGGTCCTTGAATGAGGTTGGTATTGCGCTAGGTATACCCTTATGTAGTTCTTGTTACGCTTATGTTGACTCGCTTCTCCAGGACTTCCTGCCTCCCTTATAATGCTGATATCATTAGTTCTCTTACTTTAGGTCCTCACAAGTCGCAACTCATCCCTACTATGTGAATGGCTGAAGATATTTATGCGATTGGAATGTACCGTGGGATGTAGCAATCCCCTTCCCGGGATAGGTGTGCGAACACGCCTTCATCCCATAGTCGCCATATGGAAACCCAGAGAATCACCTACCGATACTGCAACACAGTCGTCGGTTTCCTATTTGGTGCTACCATGCTACTATCAGAACCCTCGATACGGATGTTCAACGCTTGCCACAGTACCTTTCCTCTACTGACGTCGAGTCTGCGTTGTTGATTTTGAGAGTGTTATACTAAAGAAGGGGGTAGCTGCGAGTCGGAAGAACAGCTTCTCAGCTGTCCATGTATTGAGTATCACTACATTTGCTTTGTGATCTAGACCTTTCCCCTTCACACAGGACTCGGACCTGCCACGCCCCGCGATGGCCCACCACTTCATCCTTTCTTCTTATTGGTTCTACCCGTTAAAATTTTACTATCAATTTCTCCAACGTACCCTGACGTCTACGGAACAAGTTTTAAGTGAATAATACTTCGAGTCGCAAGCCACGGTGACGCTCATATATCTTCGTGCCATTACCTTTTTTGACCTACGAACGGAACATGAAGTCTCCATTAGCCCCATTGTATATCCGCAACATGCGAGTCTTTGACATTTGTCTTCGGCTTGGTTGTATAACTACTAGTAGATTTGTCTTTTTGAACTACCGTTTAGTGAGCGCAAGTAAACACTGAGCCAAGGGCCTTCCGATGTTCATGCAGACCTTCCATTCAGGATGACTCTCTTGACACAAATCGGACAAGCTTCGTAAGTGCAAGGTCATTTTGCATTCATCCGTTTTGCATTGGCCGCTTAGTGGTCTTGGCTTGGTTCCAAGGGCCAACTTGCGACCCAAGGTCCAGGGCAGGCGGTAGTCGGAGACTCGGGGTACGAATTTGGTATTGCAACTCGGGTTTCCTCCGTGCCGAGGAGCCGCTACATCTATCAACTTCACCAGGGTCTAGCACACTGCAGCCTCCGTTGAAGCTCTGTTTTTTTTTTGTGAAAGCTCTTTCTTTGGAACCGCCGCGTTTCATCTTGAAACTCACGTCCTGGAATCCCAATGAGGCGGACTCGCTGTTTTAACTTCTGACTTCTCAATGGCCCAGTGCCCCAATGTTGGGTCAGTCTTCCATGCTAAATCGGAATCCTGGAGAACAAATGATTAGGACCGCGTTTGATATTCCTGCGTGGGCCAGCCGGTGATACTACCCCAGACTCCAGAGGTGCCATTATAACATCCCCTTAAGCTTCTGTCCGCTACGTTCCATTCGATCCTTCTGTGACCCGATATCGGACAAGATAATAATAATCGGGCGGCCCTGTGAAGACAATAATGATACCGATGTTTTGTCTTGCAGATCTAGAGACATTTCAATAGCCAACTCCTGAAAACCACGTGCGACCATGCCGTCGTCCTTAAATTAAAAAGACCAATCACTGTCAAAGTGAGGTCATGGACTCTTCTACCATCTCCCTCCTGCAAGCTTCATTGCTTTCCGTAGACGCTATTATGTCCTCGCCACCACGAAACCTCCGGCAGGATTTGGTTGATTGTATCATTAACCACTTTCGAGATGACTCTTCCGCCCTTCGTGTAATTCGCCTCGTCGGACAAAAATGGTTGCCACGCTCCACCGTTCACCTCTTCCGGCATGGTGTTGTTCTCCGATACGACATGGACTGCTTCAATTTCGCAAAATGCAAACCTTATTTGTATCCATTGGTCACATCCTTGACGATCACCTACACCGACACTTCCTCTGGCCGTCGTCCTTCCATGATGCCAAATATCTTCGCTCCTTTGACTCAATTGGAGAGCCTCACGCTCAATGGCGCCTGTACCATCAAATCCATGTCCTCCGACACTCTTGCAAGCCTTGGTCGGCGCGTGTCTCCCCAAAAATTCCCCTCCTTTCCCCTGCTTCTAGCCGCATTCAAAACAGGACTTCAAAAACTGGCCATATCATCCGCCACTCAATTTGTCGCCTTTGAACCAGAGAGCCTGAAGAGGTTGCTTAACGTCGAAGAATTAGAGCTCCAATATATACGCCCCGGTAGCTGGCGTCATGTCGCACAGTTTCTCGATCGCCGTTTGAAGTGCCTCGCGGTCGACATCTGTGCTGACCAGTCTGACCGATGTCTTCCCGCACTTCTATCCTTGGCACCGTCGCGACTAGACGCTTTGCGAATCTTTCATTATGATTTTGCTACCGCTCTGTATGCGAACCCAGTAATTTGGGGAAACTATGTGTTGGTGCGTGATGTTTTCTTCTCCGTTGCAGATCTCGTGTGGACTCCTGTCGGAACCGCTAACGAGCTCAGAGCGCTAATTAAATGGTACCTTGATTGCTTTGTAGTCGCCCCGGCGGAGACCTTCAATGCGCGTTTCATCTGCGAAATTTCAAGGGGCAGTCTGTTCGTTCCCATCTGTGACGAGATGTGGAAGCGATGGGACGAAATGTTCTCCGAAAGTAAGGTGTTACGGAGCCTTACCATCGAGCTATATTGCATGTTTGGACGTGTGGAGGACGATTTCTGCACCCAGGCTATCAAGGATCGGCTTCCGCGACTGAGCGACGGGGGTAAACTAGCGGTGAAGATTCCGGTTGTTTGAACATATGTATACTATACGAAGAACGTACGTACTCCTTGTCCTCGGTACTCAGAATGATTGTTTCCTTCGGCATATCTTTTACCCACGTTTTGCAACGAAACCTTCCTCGGAAATTCATCATTGGATATGTTGCGAGGGTGGCCATGTCGTTCAGGATAGCATATTATCTCCACAAGGGCGCAGTATTGTTTGAAGTTAAAAGCTCCTTGGTTAGGATGCACAACACCTTGGGAGGTTTATTTCAGTTCTCGGCAATGCTTTACCGGTGACAAACAATGTTATGGACGACAACACCGACAGAAATCCGAGTGACGCTTCCATCACGAGGGCTTGAGAACAAGGAGTGGTCGTGTCTTCCTCCTTCCCTGCTTTTATGGATATATGCCGGCCTAAGTCCCAAGCAGTTCCAGAAAGACGGAGCCGTCACCTCTTCGTAGCCAAACCACTGGTACATAGTTACTCGGAATCATCCACAGACGTCGCCACCGCCGATGATTTGAGGGGTTTGGGAAACTTCCAGGGTTTGCGTTGCGTGGCGCAGAAAACGGTTGGCGCCAAACGAGCCACGTTGGGAGAGTGCATCGCCCATTGGCACTCTGTAGTATACACTCACTGGGGTTCGAAAGGTTGAGTCAAGGGTATGACAGAATTTGAGAGAGATATACCGTAGCTCTCCTGAAGCGGGTGGTCGCGTGAGTCTTATGCCAAGTAGGAAGACACGGTCTCCTCTCTTTCGTCAAGGTCACCGCGTTCCAGAAGTCCAATGGCATGCATGTTCGGTATCATGATTATGAACGGCGGTAGAATGTGTATGAATTTATGTTATCTGCCGTTCGTACCCATTCCCGATTTTAATGCAAATCCCGAAGAGGAGAAATGGAAGCTTTGGAGACGCGCAACCTGGGCGGAACAATCGCAGTAGAATAAGCGGCCACGACCCTGTCGATTCGCCCGGTATCCTTTGCCAGCATGATATCCGGTCCTGAAGTCGTCATATTCTTCAAATCAACCTCTGGGTCATTGACATTTATATCGATTCTGGCTACCGCCGCTGAGTCCATTATGAAAGAAAGGCATTTTTACCATGTCGCGAATAATTCAGGGGAAATCTGAAAGGACATGTAGCATGGTGTAGTGAATGGGTGGCGACAGTGAATGGGACTAGAAACAAACTAGATATGCGGAGAAGTGAGTGGCTTCAGGTCGCGATGATGTTCTAGGCGCGACCCGGGTCCAGACACGCGCCAGTGGCGTGGACTTGATGATCGGACGGAGTCGGCCCGCAAGCAGAAGATGTGGGTAAATCCGGAGGCTGCTTTGACCAATGAAAGTACTGCAGAGTACATATTAGGTGTCCCTTGCCTAGTTCTCCGCTCAACAACTCCCTATTGCCCACGACTGTGTTGCCAGGAACGAGAAACACGTCTATTTCGAGCTCTCTCCTAACCAGGACACTCTCAGCATAATCCGTCGCCACCGCCAGTCGAAGCATACCTCTGTCGGATGGCAGCATTGATATTCAGTAATTAATTTTTGGATTCGTCGGCAGGTTTTTGACGGCAGCAGAGCAGATCCACCGAAGTCGTTAGGATCATGAGCGGAGAGAATGAACAAGCTCTGCAGGTGCTCCCATCGCCGGAGGCATTCCAAAAGTCGTGTCTGAATAGAGCGTCAATTGCCTCCTTCTCGACATATGAAATTCGAAACTTACGATAATATTATCTGGCCCTTTGACATCCACTCGATCCTGATCGACGATCACACGA